>VYXD01001826.1:1298484-1311080 GCA_013397195.1 Hylia prasina | reverse complement strand
AAGGTCCCTTCCAACCCAAGCCATCCCTGATTGTCTGCACGTTCCATGATTTACTCCTGGAACCCCATTTCCAGCAGAGGCTCCGTGTCCCGTGCCACAGGAAGGAGCCATTTCCACGCTGTCAGACTTTGCAGACGTTGCTGGAACGTTCACTGGCTGCTGAGGAGGGGCTGAGGAACAATCCCAGCTGAACATCTCCATGGAGCAGATGACCACCAAGGGATACCTGGCAAAGTCACAGGGTGTGACGTGCTCAGCATGACAGTGACTGAGCAGGACGAGCTCCACAGAGCAAAACCTGACAGCAGGAGTGCCATGAGCCATTAGCACCTCACCCATCCAGGGTTTCCATGGCATTTTAAAATTCCTGACACAAGAGCCTGCATTTTAATAGTTATTTGTTCCTGGGCTCATTGGCGTTTATTTGGGAATGCCTGGCAAGGCTGTCCCTCAGTACTGGTTGAGTACATTGGAAAAACTGAGTGTTGAGTGGTAGAAGAAATGTTTCTGCCACAATGGAATGTGTTCAGACAAGGACAAACAGAACTGGACAAGACCGTTGTGTTTTGACAAAGAATCAGGCATTTATAACCTGGCCATAAAAATGGAAAATGTGGAAAAGCACATGGCAGCACAAAGAGTGAAAGCTTTTTACTTAGAAATAAAATAATTAAAATAACAATAAACTAACCATGGTTTTGGGCACTGGTGAGGCCTCACCTCGATTCCTGTGTTCAGTTTTGGGACAATCATGACAAGAAGGACATTGAGGGGCTGGAGCAGGTCCAGGGAAGGGAACAGAGCTGGGAAGAGTCTGGAAAAATAGGAAAAGCTGAGGGAGCTGGAAAGGGGCTCAGCCTGGAGAAAAGGGGGATCAGGGGGGACCTTGTGGCTCTGCACAACCCCCTGACAGGAGGGGACAGCCGGGGGGGATTTGGGATCTAATCCCAGGGAACAGGGACAGGAGCAGAGGGAACGGCCTCAGGCTGGAACAGGGGAGGGTCTGGGTGGACACTGGGAAAATTCCTCCATGGAAAGGTTTGTCCAGCCCTGGCAGAGATGGAGCCCCCATCCCTGGAGGGATTTAAAGCCCTGTGGATGTGGCACTTGGGGACATGGGGCAGTGGTGGCCTTGGCAATGTGGGAAATGGTCAGACTTTATCTTAAAGGGCTTTTCCAAACTCTTCTGTGATTCTCTGATTTGAAGTTCCTGCTTGTTTTCCAGATTCTCAATTAAATACCTGGAGTTTACCAGCTTGAGATGGATTTTCTGCTTACACACATCTGAAGTGGGTTCAGATCAATCAACATCAGAAACAATTAATAGATGTATATTGATTGCTACACTTTTATTTGCCATTCTGCTGTTTTGTTGTCTTTTTCCTTGGTAGAAATGCATTTTCCTAACCACTGAAGGGAACTCCTACAAGCCCAAATACCACCATTACACAACTCTTAAAATAAGCACATCATTTATATGAACATATAAAATGTTCCACTTTTACACAGCACAACTTCCCTTTCTATTTGCAAACTGCTCCTGAGAGTTGTGAGCTGGGCACCAGCTCATTTGCCAGTAGTTAACAAATGATTTTTGGATTGCAAATTTGTTGTAGCTTTTTCCAACATTAATTTCTAATCGTGATTTTTTTTTTTCCCACCTTCCTTTTTTTTTTTCATACCCTCAAAAGAGCTCTCCAACAGGTTTGACAGTCCATAGAGAGAAACTCTTGACATATAGATAGCCCTGACCTGCAGCAAGGAGTCTTTCATTTCCACCTATTATAGGGGAGCCATAAATTCTGGGGTATCTCAGTCCTGCTCTTTCCACTGCCACTGAACTTCCCAGACACAGCAAAATGACCCAAAGCCATTCTGAGATTTAATTCTGCCCATTTGTCCCCTTTTTCTCTGCACCCTGCTGAAATCTCTGCATATGTCCTGTAATTTTCAGCCATAGAAAACAATCGTAAAAAGCCCCTGGTAAGAAAGAGCTGTTGTTAAAACCTTAATTCCTAAATATAAATCTTTCTGTTCAGCGAGGCGAGGGTTGTGTCTGGACTCTGCCAAATATATTGGGAAGAGCTGCTTCTGATTTGGAGCTGAGCATTTCCACGAGTTCCATCACTCACTGAATAAACACAATTTGACCCTTTAAAAACCTTCCCAGAGGAGAAAAATAAAGAAAACTCAACGCTATCAGTTTGTTGGTGCTCAGAATGAAGACAGAGAGACCCACATTTATTCCCTGAAAAAAACCCCAACCCACAGTTCCAGGGATGGTGAATTCTTAACAGTGCCCCCTCGTTGGAAGTGGTTTAACATCTATAAAAACAGCCCATAAACATCACGTCACACCCCTCAGGAGAACAGCTTCGTGTCCTTGAAATATTCCCCAGCAATTTTTATTTGGTAGCAAAGTGGCCATCAGCCAAGGCTCCAGCAATATCTTAAGCCCCAAGGAAGGCAGACAGTGCTGCAATGTTGGCTGACAGACACTTTATATCCAAATAAAAATTGTTTGAAAATGCATCAAGGACGAAGGAGCAGCTCTGTTGATGCTGGTGGTGGTGTTTGTGTGGAGGCAGAGAAATGAGATGTGTCAGCTCACACAGGCTGCAAAAAGCTGCTGGGATTGTTGTGCAAAAACCACCTTGGGACAAAAGGGGAGGGGAAGGTTTTGGTATCGCTTTGGTGCAAATAGGCTTTCTGTCCTTGAGCCAAGAAATGAAGGACTTGGAAGGGGAAAAGAACCAAAGAGAGTTTCCCAAATATCATGGTTGTTGTTATTTGTTAGCATTTGACCCAGCAGAAGATTTGGGACTTCAGGAGGTAAAAGAAGAGGCCCTCAGAAAGGCCAGATCCAGATGCAGTTTATCTTGTATGCTGAAAAGACAATTTGTTAATAACATTATTAATTATTGGAAAGAAAATCACATGCCTGAAGGGGCTGTGCTAATGGGAATTTAATGTGGAAAAGGAGACAAGGCACCAGCACAGGCTCAGGGCTGTGAGGCCCTGGGGCACCGACCCCACAGCACACCAGGGAATAATGGAATTGTTTGGGTTGGAAAAGTCCTCTCAAACCATCGAGTCCAACCATTCCCGCACTGCTACGGCCATCACTGCCCCATATCCCCAAGTGCCACATCCACAGGGCTTTAAATCCCTCCAGGGATGGGGACTCCATCTCTGCTCTAGGCAGCTCTGCCAGGGCTGCACAAACCTTTCCATGGAGGAATTTTCTCGGTATCCACCCTGAGCCTCTCCTGTTCCAGCCTGAGGCCGCTCCCGCTCCTCCTGTCCCTGTTCCCTGGGAGCAGAGCCCAACCCCCCCGGCTGTCCCCTCCTGTCAGGGAGTTGTGCAGAGCCACAAGGTCCCTCCTGAGCCTCCTTTTCTCCAGGCTAAGCCCCCCTCCAGCTCCCTCAGCCGTTCCTCAGAGGATTTTCAGCACCCCGGAGGTGCTGGCCCGTGCTCGGGCACCGCACACATTCAGGGACGAACACGACTACACTACCCAGCGCGCACTGCGCGGGCGGGCACTCCCGCCCTTTCCTCCCTCCGCGGAGCATCACGGGACTTGTAGTCCTTTCCCCCACGTGAAGTTCGTCCCGAAAAAGTTCCCGCACCTTTCCGGGTACCTGTCGCTCCCCGGCAAGGGGGCTGCGCCGTTTCCATGGCGACGCGCCGTCTCAGCCAATAGGGAGCGGCGTTCTACGGGCGGGGGCGCGCCGCCGGCCAATGGGTAGCGGCGTTGCTGCGGTGCGCTCTGGCAGCGCGCTCGCCGAGTCTCCTTGGGGCCGTCCGTGTGTCCGCGGGCCGAGATGGGCGGCAGCGGCAGCACCCGGCGCGTCACCTTCGAGGCGGACGAGAATGAGAATATCACCGTGGTCAAGGGCGTGCGGGTGAGCGCGGGGCCGGCCCGGGGCTCGCCGGAGCGCTGCGGGCTTGGCCTGGCCCCGGCTCCCCTTCCCATTCTGCCTCTCCCCTTCTCCCCCCAACCCCGTCTCTGCCCTGTCCCCGCTCTTGTCCCGCTTCCCTCCCTCTCCCGCAGTGATTTCGCCTCTCTCCAGCCCGGTGGGGATAAGGAGCCGTGTGCCACGCGTGGTGACCCGTTCTAGGGGAAATCTGTAACGACAGGAGCTGCCGGGTTTGTCTTTCCCTGACCTCCACACGCCGGAGCTCCTCCCTTTCCCATGCCCTGCGGCCGCGCGCGCTGAGGATCCGACTTCCTGTGCTCCCGCCCGTCTCTCCGTGTTTATCGTCGGTCACAGCGCGGTTTGGCTTGGAAGGGACATTAAAGGACATCCAGTGCCACCCCTGCCATGGACAGGGACACCTTCCACTGTCCCAGGTTGCCCCGTCCTTGGACACTTGAGAGATGGGGCGGCCACGTCCGGTTCTAGGGCAGGTGGCAGGAATGTCACCCCTGCTGCGTGTAATATCCCGGAGTGGAACTTGTGACACAAGGAGCTTCGGGAATTCTTGCAGCTTAGGAATTTTTCCGTGTCATACTATTTTTCCATAGTTCATACCAGGAGTGATAATAACTTATCATAATGATAATAACTTACCATTTTAGACGTGCAGGAGGAGCCCTGAGAGTTCATGCTGTTTCAGCAAACTGATATTTTCCATTTCTGCTCATTTAATTCTCTTGAGTAAATAGATGACAGTGATTCCTGGAAGTGTCCAAAGCCAGCTTGGACAGGGCTTGGGGTACCCTGGGACAGTGGAAGATGTCCCTGCTTACGATGGCGGCTGGAATTAAAAGCTCTTTAAGGTCTCTTCCAGCCTAAATAATTCTGTGATTTCATGACAGAAGTTGGAAACCAGAAGTTTTTATGCAGATAATTCTTCCCCTTTTGTTAATTTTATCTGTGGGCTTCCATAGATCTGAAACTGGAGGCTGCTCTTACTCTGTTGGATTCTGCATAATTTGATTATTTTTCTGTGTGCTTGTGTCAACGTCGGAATGAACTTTGTGTCCCACTGTGACCACTTCTGTTTGCACAAGTCCTTTCCCAGGATAAAATTCTTCCTGGGCTGAGTGCTCTGCACCTCAGAAAGGGAAATTAAATCACTGAGGAAGGCAAAAAATGCCAGATTAATTATCAGCAACACATCCAAAGGTGTTATTTCCTTTACTCTTCCCTGTATCCTCCGTGAGACCCAAAACTGTCTTGTTCTGTTTAATTGCTCGGAGCACTCACCTTCCAAATCAAGGGATTGTTTTGTGTTGGGGATTGACTTTTAGCAGCTAGAGAGGCTCCAGGCTCTGTTTTTATAAAGTTTTACTCCATCTGGAGGGGAAATGGGGAGAAAGAAGGAGCTAAAGTGTGACCCTGTTGTGTTTTGCAGTTGTCCGACAGCGTCATCGATCGGATGAAGGAACCCTCCTCGCCCAGTGGGAGACAGCACCGAGGATCAGGTGCAGGTTTGCTCCTGGTTTTCAGCTTTTAATGTGAAAAAAGAAATCAGATGTGCCCTTCAGAGCATCATAATGAACTCATTGCCCAGTCTCTGAGATGATTTTTTTCACATTAACTTTTCGGCTCATCTTTACCTTGTAGAATTTTAAAGGAGTTTGTCTTTGTTTTCTTCTGGCTGACATTCAGGTGGAAAACACAAATTAGACTCAGCTTTCCACACTGTTATCTATTGTTAAAGACTTAAAAAAACTCCAGAACACCCCAGAACAAGCAAATATCCAAAGATGTCTTGAGTTCTGAAGGGAAAATTCTTGGTCCTTTAATCAAAACTGACTTTTAGTCTGGGAAAGTTCTGCTGAAAGACACTTAAGCAAACATTAAAAGGAGAATATGCTCTTTTCCTACCCTGGAATGGTGGAACTAAGTGATGTACAGCTCACACAGATCGATGGCTTTCTTGACTCCCTATATTTCATTATTGAGGGCTGTTGAAATGCATCAAACCTCCTGCCAGGAATGCTCTGCTCTAATTTAAAATCCTTCAGCACAGTGAGCACAACGCAGCTGCTGCAGGAGTGAGGAGCAGTGGCAGAGATTGGAGCAGGAGACTTGTGGACTCCCTGAAACCTGGAAAGTTCAAATAAGGCTCTTCTCAGTGCTCCAGAAATGCTCATGAGAGCAGAATTCCCCAAGGACCTTTTGCCCTGATGCTTACAGGAAACCCCAACCAACTCAGCCCTGATTAAACACCAGTCCTGTGGCAGCCTTGCAGCAAGACTTGAGTAAACAGAATTTAGCATCCTCCTTTTTTCTGGGGCATAAATTTGCTTTCCTGTTAATTGGAGGGGTCTATCCCAGAATCCCAGACTGCTTTGGGTTGAAAGGGGCTTTAAAGATTCATTCCAACCCCTTGCAGTGGGCAGGGAACCATGGACAGGGAATCTTCTTAATTTTTTTTTTAATAGCAGTTTTTTCATTGTGTCCCTGTATTTCACTGTGGTGAAGAAATTATTTGAGAGAAAGGATTTTTAGGAACAACACTTGCATGTCCTACCTGCTGTCCTGTGGTGTTTGCTGTTCATCCTTAAATGTGAATTATGGGAAAGCTCCTGGGATTTTGGGGTGTGGGAGGTCTGTAACACCCCAGGAATTCTCTGCTAATTCTCACTGTTGCATGCCTTGAGCTTTCATTTTTGTTTCTCTTTGTATGTGGAAAATAGGGCTTTTATTCTGGTTAGTTGAGGGGTTTTTTTGGATTTTCTTTTTGTTGAAAGATTTGAAATTAGTCCAGAGTTCATCAGGGGGGATGGAGCACCTCTGCTGTGAGGAAAGGCTGGGAAAATTGGGATTCTTCAGCCTGGAGAAGTTTGGGGTAACCTCACTGTGACCTAAAGAAAGATGGAGAGGGACTGGGGACAAGGGCTGGAAGGACAGGACACAGGGAATGGCTTCCCACTGCCCAGGGCAGGGCTGGATGGGATCTTGGGCAGGAATTCCTGGCTGGGCTGCAATTGCCAGGATTCCCCTGGATCCCTGGAATGTCCAAGGCCAGGCTGGACATTGGAGATTGGAGCACTCTGGGACAGTGGGAGGTGTCCCTGCCATGGCAGGGGTGGAATTAAAAGCTCCTGAAGGTCCCTTCCAACCCAAACCATTCCAGGATTCCATGAATTTCTTGACCTTCTCAAGCTTGGAAAACATTAAGTGTATTTTTCCTCTAGCAACTTGTGATTTTGGGGAAATGCTTCTGTATCCCAGACAAATAACACTTTACAAAAATAAGAGAAGATGTCTGGAGGGAGAAACATTAGAGCTCTTAAACCCAGCCCTTTCTTCCAGGCAAGCCTCTGAGAGCTTTTGGTGGAGGAATAATGGCTCAAGTTACATGAAAGAATGTGTGTCTTGTTGCTTGCCAATAATGATGAATTTATTGACTTCAGTTGGGGTCAGAAAATGAAATTACATCCACTTACACTGAAATCTGACATCTAAAGACAATGTCTGGAAGCATCTCAGCTTGCTTGGCTCACTTGCTGGCTTCTGAGCAATATTAAATGCACTAAAATATTTAACAAGTGTAAGATCTTTCAAGTCTGTAATTCCTAAAGCAATATTGATGGAGAGTAATTTGGTCAGACAATGATGGTTTTTATTTTTTTTTTCCTGGGTGTGTATTATACCTAAAGCTTCAGACACAGGGAATGGTTTAATTATTTTAGCTTAGTGGATATTGGAAAAAAACTAATAGTTTATTAGGAGAAACAAAGAATAAATGCTTAAATTATCAAGAGTATCAGTACCTCAGACAGTATTTTTTTTTCCCCTTTGCAGAAACATTTTTAAGGCCACAGAGGATTTGTTTTTCTTTACTGTATTTATTATTATGTCCTCATTAAATAAATCAGCCCCTGTCACCAAATATTGTGTAGGGATGTAGTAAAACAACCCTCCTCAGGAGCTGGGTCATACCTTGTTTGTTTTCATGGATTAATTTTGGTGGATTGGTGTCTTTTTTTGTGTTGCTGTCTGATTTTGGGTGGAGTTTCAGTGGCTCTGGATTCCTTGTGTCAGTCAGAAACACCTAAATGTTCAGGACTGAGGATTTCAAGTGTTGGGTTCTAATTGGAGACAAATCCAGGATTTAGCTGAGCTTCAGGAGAGCAAACTTCACCTTTTGAGGAGAAAGCTCTCAGGGACATACTTGGGGAAGGTGGGAGATCCTTAAGGAGGATATTTTATTCCTGGTACATGGAAGCGCATTCCAGTACTCAGGGAAATCAGGATTATTAATTTTTTAAATGTAATGTTTTCAAAGAGTTGCAGCATATCCTGATGATATAAGTGACTATGGATAGCTGGATAGTGCATGAAAAATTGGATTTAAAACTGGAATATCTTAGGAGAAATGAGAGGGGGAGGCTCTGCAGTATTGCTTGTGAGAATTATTTTGTGTTTTCAGTTTTTGTGAGCACCTGGAAGTTTAGAGAGTTGGGCTGAATTTCTGCCAGTTAAGCAAGAATCCTCTGCAAATAAACTCTGGCAGTTCTTTGCCCTTTCATGTATTAATTGCTTTCTTCCAACAGCACTTTTTCTCTGCATGAACTGAAAGATGAAATAAACTGACATTTGTGATGTTACTTTCTAGAATTCCTCTTATTTTTAGAACAGGAAAAAACCAGAGGTTTGGCAGTGCCTGGGTTGATTCCCTTTGCTGTGAGTCACCTGAAAGCTCAGGAAGTTCCTGACGTGGATTTTCCACCTTCCTTCTTGCAGCATTCGCCAGGAGAGCTTGGGAGTTGCATTTGTGTTTATTTGTTCTCCGCTGTGTGCAGCTCTGGGAATTCTTTCTAAAAAGAGATTGAAACTACTGGAAATCCTCCGTAAATCAAGTAGGACCCTAAGGCAACACTGAGGTGGTTGAGGATCACTGATAGCCTGAAAAGCCATGATTTGCTTGTTTAAAATTATATAATTATTAATTATAATTATATTTTGCTACTTTTTTGTCACAGAGTTTCTTGGAGATTACTTTTCTTTGCAGTGATGTGCCTTGATATCCTTTGGATTAAAGGTCCTGATGGAAGTGTTTTATTATCCAAAGGTGAAACATCTTTGGCTGCTGAAGATGCCAAAGTTTTGGTGCTGGCAGTGGAGCAGCAAATCTTTAGTGGACTTTGACATTCCTGTCCCTGGATTGCAGGAGTACAGGGAAGATAGAATTATGCATTGGAGTTGGAGGAAGTGCTGCAGAAATTAAAAGTTTTTGCTGTTTAGGTGATGTGCAGGGTGTTCTGTGGGTGCTTGCAGGTGGCTGGGTAGGCCCTTGGCAAATGGCGCTGAAATTCCAGGGAGAAACTGGCAAATCTTAGGAGTTGAATATGGAAAATGTCCATAATGGTGTAAAAGGAATGTGCCCCATCCTTGGAGGGATGTGTAGATCTTTAGTGGAGCTGGGACTTGGAGCACCCTGGCACAGGGGGAGATGTCCCTGCTGTGGCAGGGGGTGGCACTGGTTGTCCTTTAAGGTCCCTTCCAACCTAAACCATCCCATGAACATCTAGAACCTGGTGAATTTTCATCTTGAATGAAAAAGCTGGATTACTCTTTGCTACTGTAATCCCAACATCTGTCTCATTCCCAAGCAGTACTTTGGATGACTGTAGCCCTGCTGTTGGGATTTCAGCAGCCCTGCACCTCTGGGCTGCCTGGTTTAGTTGCTTTCTGAGTGCTGAGACATTCCCTGGCACGAGAGATTTTACACTAAAGGCAAGCAGGAATAAAAGGCAAAAGGTGTTGGAACATCTCCTGCAAAAGTGGTGTTTTTAACCTTTAATTGATGTTACAATGAACCTCATCTGCTCATGTCTGTTATTATCCTAACGTGTTGTGCAGTGATCTAAACCACCAGAAACTCCCAACAAGATCAGTTTAAATCTATAATTAAACACATTTCAGTATGCTCCAAGAAATGCCACTTGTGTTAACATGAACCCAGAGTCTGACATGATACAAATTTGGGTTGGTTGAAGGAATTTTTTTACAGTGAAGGTGGCACAGGGTGCCCAGAGAAGCTGTGGCTATCCCTGCAAGTGTCCAAGGCCAGGTTGGAGCACCCTGGGACAGTGGAAGGTGTCCCTGGCAAGGGGGACTGGACCAGCTGAAAATTCCAAAGTCCATCCCAAACCATTCTGGGATTCTGTGTTGCTGTGACTCTGCAGTTGACAGGCCAGGCCAAACGTAGCAGGGGTTTTGCTGTCTCTCCCTTCCTCTTTTTATTTCTTTCCTTGGAATTAAATAATCCTGCTCAGTTTTGTATGGGAAAAGTGGCCCTTGTGTGGGAGGCAGTGAAGGCTGGAATTGCAGTGAGTGATTCCAAGCCCCTCTTCTGCTCCTGCTGGTGCTTTATTTGTTGTTATTCAGTGTTGGAAAGGGAACTAAAGAAATTCTGAGGTTTCCAAGGGTTCTGCAAGTGGAGGAATTCAGTTTTTCAATCTGTGGGATTGAGCTGTGGTTTTGTTTCGTTTCCCTACATGAGGGCCAGGGCGAAAGCCAATTTATCCCATGACTATTGTCAGATATCAGGGGGACATTTAGTTGATTTAATGGTTTCTTATTTTACAACTGATGGAAAACTTGGGCTGTTACAGATGAAATTTAAAGGAAGAGCCCTGGATGTGCCAGCTCATGTCTTCATATGTGGAAGTAAATAGGTCTCAGGCACACTCATTGCAGTGACAGTCACTTTCTTTTATAGTTTTTGCCTTTTACAAATGATTTTCTGCGTGTGGCTTCTTGCAGAGAGGCAGAATTTATTTTTCAAGGAGCCTTCATTTAGAAGCGTCGCTTTTTGTTTCCATCTATTCTTAGAAACAGGTAATTTTTATGTACTGCCTTCCATGTGCTTTTTGGGTCTCTGGTGGATTTGGGGAAATTAAATTTCATGCTATTCTGCTTTAGGCTGCCTGTGCTCTATTAGGGTTTGCTGAGTGCAGACGTTGCCTCTCCAAATCTTGTGTAGCACACAAATAAAGGGATTTCTGTCGTGGCTGCTGTTTAACAAGCACATCCAAAGTATTTGCTTAGCAATGGCTTGTGAGTTAAAAGTTAAAACCTTCTGCTTTTTAATGTGGGAGCGCAAGATTTGTGCTTGTTAAAGCCTCATGTTCCAGTGCTTAGCAGGAAAATCATTTTGGAAAACAACTGTTGGTGGCTGGTGTGTGATTCTTGTATTAATTTCTACTAAGCTCAATTCAGGAGGAAGAATTAAGTTCATGGAGCCCTTTGCAAAACATCAGGAAATAATGAATTTTAAGGACTGAATCTTTATGTATTTATGGATGGAAGTGGTGCCATTGCCTTTTACTCGTTCTGAGGAAATTGTTTTGTAGTCAAATCCTGGCAAAGCTTTAGGACTTTGAGCCCAGCCTTAGGCTGAGCTTAGGCTGCTGAAAATGCAGCCAGAGTTTATCTACTGTTCATGAGCCAGACTTTTCTGGTAGGGTTTTTGAATTTGGGGTTTTTTATGTATGTTAAAATTAATTAAAAGCCTATCTAACAACATGCATTGGTTTCTTTTTTTTTCATTCATTTTTGTCCTTAATATTGGCTACTTTATGCATTAAAACCCAGAATTTGATGGGAGAAAAGGCTTGTTTGGGACCCATTTGTGGTGGTCTTTGTTAGAAACCTCCCATGTGTGTTCTTGCAGAATTGTCTGTTCTGTCCTATTCCTCCTTTGTCCTTCAGAGGCCTTCCTGGGATTATAGGTCAGAAAGCCCAGATAGTTGGCTCAGATAAAGAGCTTTGTTATTTAAGGGATTGTTGGAATAGAAGTCACTTGAAGCAGTTTGAATGATTTTTTTTTTTTTTAATCTTAAAGAACAAAATGAAAAACATTGACAATTTTAACGAGATAAACCCAAGGAGTAAATTAGAGCTGTTTGATTTCGCCAACATGAGTCTTGATAGCACCAAGCAAGGAAATTGTCATTCTGCTGTGGAGAATCCTCTCTGGTTTTATAGTACAACAGATATTCTTATCCACATTTATCTTTGCACTGACTGAAGGAGCAGAGGAGTTTAAGTGCATTTGTTTCCTTAGTATTATTGAAAAATAGCACTTGTTAGATGCAACACGACTTCAGCAGCATGAGGAGACCACCAAGTAATAAAACCTGTAGGTTTTAACAGTAAATTGCTACTTTTCTTCCCATCCCAATTTATTTACAGCGAGAGACTCCTCAGTGTAGTAGAAAAGAACACTTTAAATGGACGAATTAATCACATTAAGATGAAAAGAAAAGCTTTGTTTTATTCTTTCGTCTTCGGGCTGCAGCAAAGTGTTCCTAAAGCTCTTCATCACGTGTCAGCTGAGGCAGGTTAAGTGTTTTGTTGGTGCTGCTGCTTGAAAGCTTTGTGCAGTTGTTTTTTAGTTAAACAGGGAGGTACCACTTAGAGAGCCTTTTCTTCACCCTCAGGGGAATGGGAGAAGCTTCCATTGTTTTTTCCCCATCCTGCGTCACTTGTGTTCTGAACTCCTTGACTTTGCAGAGTGTCATGTTAAAGTTTTGGCCAACACCAGGCTGAAAATTGGGCTTCAGATATTCCTACCTGTTGGTTAAAACTGAAATTTAAGACGTAAGGAAATGACATTTCTTCCTTTT
>VYXD01001826.1:1275038-1298439 GCA_013397195.1 Hylia prasina | reverse complement strand
GTTTGTTGTGTGCCTCTGGCAATGCTTCACAGAGCCTATTTATCAGATTCTCATTTTTAGCTTCATTAACCACGTTTGATTTCACCTCATGTTAATCACCTGAAAACAAGCATTTAATCTCAGCTGCTTTTTTAGGGTGGGAGATGGTTCTTCTCAGAAAGGTTCTGCTTCTCCTTTTATCTCTGTAACTTTTTACTGAAGGAGTTGAATGGTCTAAGATGCTACACCTCTTCCCTTTTCCTGCCCCTTTTCTTTTCCTGCCCCTTTTTTTTTCCTCCTTCCATGAGAGGGAGGCAGTTTATCCTTGATAAAGGTCTCCATTATCCCTAATGCTACTGGTTGACATTTCTCAACAAGGGGAAATGGCACCAATTTTGGAAATTTTAAGGAGAAAAAAAAATAGTGTCAGGAGAAATAGGTAGGAAGAATTACAAGGCATTGGTTATTTAGAAGAGGGATTTTGGTGTTAATCAGAAACTTAAGGAGGCTGGAATTTTTGGAGGAGCAGCACTCAAAATGTGGTTTTGTTTTTCTGTGCCAGTGTTGAACATTAATTTTTGCTTTCATTCTACTCTGTTGGCAGAAGAAAATAGAATGTTCTACTCCAAGTGAACCTCAGGATGTCCTGAATTATCTGGGAGCATCTTTGTGATAATAAGATTATTCTTTCTCCTTAAGATTTTCATATTTCACCTCTTCAGCCTCTTTTTTTCCCCTATAGTACCTTGGTTTTATTCCTGCTCACAATTTGTAACACTAAAAAAACCATTTTTAGTAAGTATTGCATCAGCTGAGACCAGTCATTGGTACAAGTGATTTTTGTTTGCAGATCTCATTGCAAATCATTAAAAATGCAGGTGTTGGATTAATGATGTTATGAGAATTTCAAGCATTTCAGCATTATCTTTTATTTTTATACAATTTCTGAATAATGAAAATAACCATAAACATCATAATTACATATTATTTACAGCCTGGTTTTTCAGTTATTGTTAAAAGCAGCAATACAGGGCTGAATGTTGGGCTGAAAAGACACATTTCAGAGTTGACAGTGCTGTAGCTGTGTGCTGATAATTCAGTAAAAAAAACCGGTTTTGCTGGAGTTGAAGAAAAAGCATCAAAATTTGTGTAAATCACCTCCAGTTTCCTTGAGAGGAAGGATTAATTCTTGTTAATTAATTCCTTGTGCCTGTGCAAGGAGTTATTTGAGGGTGCAGCTATTTGAAATGTGAACATTGGCTATTTCTAAGCTGACTTCTTGGCTCCTGCTGTTAATATTACATGAAATAAATGTTTTTTCCACTTGGTCACTGAATTCAGTGCCAGATTATTCCCCAAAATAAACAAGCTGCTGTATGGGAATATGGAAATCTTGTCCTCAAAGAATAAGGAAATACTTGGAAATTCTCCTTTTTAAGAGTGATTCTCATGTCCAGGCTGTTGTACAAATGTTTAAATTCTTTCCCTCATCCCTTCTCCAGTCAGCAATTCCAAGCCTGAACGTGCTGGAGTTCCCATCAGAGCTGAATAAACAAATTCCACAATTATGGTTTTCTCTGCTCTGATGGATCCTTTGTAGCAGCCTCTTGTTATCACCTGACTGAATGAACAGGAGATGAGATTTGAGCACGCCACAACAGCTGCTAAAGATCCACTTATTTCTCACTGCTGCTTTCTTTGTACCCAATTTGAGATGAAGTGATTGCTTTCAGAATTTGTGCAGCCTTTTGGTGCCCATGTCATCGATAAATGAAACTGGGACTTGATCTGGAGATAGTCACCTTTTTTAGTTTTCTCAATATTCAGCTTCTGCTGGGGAAAATTTTTTTAAAATCCCTTTAAAATTTAGTGCTCAGGTGTTAAATGGCTTTAAATGTACAAATGTGGAAGTCTGATATCCTGATTTATCTTCCCATGCAACTCCAGCTACTGAGGAATCTGTTTAATGGGATCAGCAGAGCTATTGATGAGTGTTATCTTCCTTTTTCTTTCATTAACCTTTACCTGGAAGGACACTTCCACTGCTCAGTTTTTTTCACAGGGTTATGGACTCTTAGGTTTTCCTCTCTCTTTTCTCCCAGAACAGCTTTTAAAATTATTAACCAGTTTTAGCCACAGAGGTAGATTTCTCAAGTTATTCACATTTTTTTAAAAAAAATCTTGTGAATGGATTGGTATCAATGGCACTATTGCAGAGTTTTGTGGATTTCATAGAAAATTTCTCAGAGGGATGTGCTCAGGACAGATGGGGAAACTTCATAGATGTGGATCTGCCACAGAATGGTGACAAAACGTCTCTTAAAACACCTTTCCCATCATTTTTGTCCTCTTGTTTTTTCCATCACTCTTGTCTTTTCCTGCTTTAATTGTAGATTTGCTTCTCTGAGTCCCACCTGCTTCTCCTTCCACCTTACCAATGCTTTTAAAATTCTGCATTTTTCTTTCCATTCTCCTTCTTGCTGGATTTCTTCACTCATTTAGGTTGGAAAAGACCCTTGAGATCATAGAATTATGGACTGGTTTGGCTTGGAAGGACCTTAAAAGGTCATTTTGTGCCATGGGCAGGGACATCTTCCGCTATCCCAGGTTGTTCCAAGCCCCAATGTCCAGCCTGGCCTTGGACACTTCCAGGGATCCAGGGGCAGCCACAGCTTCTCTGGGCTCCCTGTGCCATTGTGACCACCTTAAAAAAAGAATTTATGTCCCACACATTTGATCTATGACATCAAGAAACAACTGGACGTGGCACTTATTAATGAACATTAGTTAAAATGAGCGGTGGGTGCAGGTTTGGGGTGTGCTGATCTATAAAAGCAGAGCCACCTGCCCCACAAAGAGTTGGGATTTGAACATTTGACAGTAAAATTCCTGGAGCTTGTATTGCAGCTCATGGAAAGGTATAAAAATACCCTCCCTCAAGGCCTTTGTGAGTGAGTGATGAGCAGCTTTGTGATCTTATTCCTGCCCAAAGTGGCTCCAATCCAGAGCTGAAATTGGGGAAGATTGACTTTTCGGTGCCACTGATAGTGCACAATCACAGCTGGAGATTCCTCCTTAGACATGATGGTGGTAGATGAACTGAACATCAAAATTTGCTATTTTTGTAGCCCTGGCAGTGCTACGGGCCCTTTTGGGAGTGTTGGACTGAGCAGGAGTGGTTGGCAATTCTTTGCCATTAGTGATGACTTCTAAGAGATGTTTCAGTTAAAAACCCTCTTTACTTACCTGCTACGTGTGAAAATCCATGATTATTTCCTCTGCCCTCTGCAGTGGTAGAAGGAGTTTGTTGAAATACATGTGAAAGAATTTAAAACAGATTTTGTCCAAGAAGATGAAAAGAACTCCAGTAAATTTCCCTGCACTGTCAGATAAAATAGCTTTACAATAAACTTCTGAACCATAAAGATCAGGAACTGGACAACTTAAATTGTCCTGAAAGGACACCACATGCTTAATCCTCTTGAAAGCAGAATCATCAAATCCTTCTTATCATTGCTTACAATATGATTATTATTTTTTTAATGTTGAATTACAGAATCCTGATGCTTTTATCCATTGTGTTCCACAAGAAAAGCCTTCCAGCGTGTGTGGAGCAGGGATTACTAAAACAGCTGAAATGGGAATTTTCTCCACTGCTGTATTCAGTTTAAGGCAGGGAGATGGTATTTTAAAGGTGTTTGATACTTCTGTTTCATTATTTTTATTAATTATTTTAAATTAACAGGAGGGTAAAATGACTTATGGCTAAAAAGCTGCTGAAATAAGTTATTATCTCTGTATTTGATTACAGAGGTGGGGAGGGAAGGATGGGCTGTGAAGAAGGTTTCAAATAATTCCCTCCCTTCCAGGGGCTTCGAGAACAATTGAAAAAGTCACATTAAAACTGCACACAGTCATTTACCCACGCAGCAGGAGTTCCTGCAGAAACTAAAAATTAGGGGGATTTTTATTAACTGGCTTTTTAAACTCAGTGCACTCATTGGTGGGAAATACCTGATTTTATTTGCTCTCACATATTCTGAGATGTATTGAACATATTTCTTCTCTTGCACAACATCCCTGTGTCTGTCATCTGTTTATCAAATTTAAGTCCTCCAAGACAGGATATTTCAAAATATCAAAAATATGTCTAACCCACATGTTTTTGGTAGTGTGAATCTCAGAAATGATTTTTTAAAAAACAGAGCTGTTAGCACAGGCATGTAGAACCTAATGCAAAGAATCACAGGGGAAAACCTCTTAATCCTGTTTTTTCCAGGCCCCTCATAAATTCAGTGTGATTTGCTTTATCCCAGCATTAATGGGATATTGAAAGGAGAATATTCCAAATATAATAGGAACTAACTTTGTTTTGTTACTTCTAGACCATGCACTGATTGTTTCTAATTGAAATTAGTATAAATTGATTGATACCCACATTTACATTGGAAAATAGGAAGTGTAATCTATGCAAGAGTGCCTTTGGAAAGTAAAATATTAAATATTTTTAAATTATGCACACTTAATTGCTTTGTTTTTGTATTTCATTATCCTATGAGCTCGTCTGAAATATTCCTGCACATTACCAATATTTAACAGTTAATAAAAATTTCTGTCCTCAGAGGGGACTTTGTTTGTACTGAATTCCTGATTGGAGGAAGTGCCTGGAATTGGGAATTTCAGTGCAAAAGTTGCTGGATGTGGTGGTAGTTAAACTTGTATGAATCTGAATGTAGAGTTTATTCTTGAGAATGCTCTTTAAAAATAATATTTAAGAAAACCCACAGCAGCTTAAATGCTGGGTTTTAAAGCACATAAATGACTTTTTTAGTGCTTGTAGGGTTTTCTTTCTGCTGGTGGGCTGAAGGGCTGGTTCATTATTGTTTTCACTGAGTGCAAGGCTAATTTGGGTTATTTATAAGGTTAAAGATCAAGTACATCAGTATTTGAAACCCACCAAATTTTTAAAATAATTCCCTGCCAGCAATACTGATGCACTTTAGTTAAAACATTTTCCTGTTTTCTCTCTTATGCTGCTCCCAGCAAACCCAGGGCACTTTGAGAAATAAAAATTAACAAAAGCAGAGTAGATTTCACAGTGTCCTTGTCTTCCCACCTGATTAAAATACACCAAATGCATTTCCTGCAGCTTTAATTCAGACTGAAATCATCTCTTCCACTATCCCAGGTTGCTCCAAGCCCCATCCAGCCCAGCCTTGGAGAATTCCAGGGATGGAGCAGCTACAGCTTCCCTGGGCAACCTCTTCCAGTGTCTGAGGGAGCAATTTCTTCCTGTTGATACTGAGGATTTTTGTGTGACCTGTGGAATTTAGATATGGACCAAACTGGAGCTTTTATTAGGCAGAAAGAATAAATCAGGGCAATTTGCATATTACAATATTTGCATTTTACATGTGTCTGGAGTCAAAATGTGGGCAGGAAATTGTTTTAATTGTGGAGGAGCCCTGATGTGTGTGAGCTGGGGGGACACCAGGCACGTGGGCTTCCTGCTCCAGTATTTATGAGTGTTAATGCACCATTAGGAATTTTCCTGGTCACATCTTCATTAATTCCCCCAAAGCTGCCCCTGCCCTGTGCCAGCAGCTGAGGCAGATGATGGGGCTGAAGGCAGCCCTGTCCCAAAGGAGCTGGTTAATATTCCTACTTAAAGGGATGGGAGAAGTTCCCCTTGGATGGGATCTGTGATTTGACTGCTCTGATGTTGGTTGTCAACACCAAACGCCAGAGGTGAAAGCAAGAAGCTGCAGGAATTCACTGGGAGTTGGTTTTTCGGGCACAAAAAGGAGTTTGAGGAGTGTTTCAAAGGGATGGTTGTGTTAAGTCCATGAATTCTGGTGGAAACAAAAGAGATTTTAGCAAAGTTTATCCTGATGTGAAGTGTGGTGTGGAGAGGCTGATTGAACACGGTGCTGGAGGAGGTGTGGAGGTGCCTCCTTTTTGGTTAATGTTTCATATTCTTTAGTTCTTTACATCCTCTCTTTCCCTTCAACTTTCTTCCTTCTCGTGTTGGATAAGTCCAGATGAGGCCACAAATTTAATTAATGGACTGGAGCACCTCCCCTACAAAGAGACTGAGAAAGTTGGGGCTGTTGAGCCTGGAGAAGAAAAAAGTGTGTGGAGTTCATGGAACGACCTTCCAGTATCCTGCTCACTGGACAGCAATTTTCTTTTCAATATCCAAGCTTAACTAGAAGGAAAAACAGAACTTGGGCAATTTTTATGGGGTTTTTTTGGTGTTGTTTTTTTTTTAAATTCATTAGCTGAACATTACCTAGGTAAGTATTTTCTAAAAGGCATTTGATTGTATCAAACCTAAGTGTCTCTTCATTAATAACTTAATGCACCTGCCCTTTCCAGAGAATTTAGTGAAGGTGCCTGCTACTAAATGCTATTTGCATTAATGGTTTTTTTTCCAAATGCAGGGCTAATGGGCAGATTCCCAGCTCTGCAGGCTGGAAGTTATTTGAATAATTTGTCCATATCACATTCCTGATTTCTCAGGCAAACATTTCTGAGGCTGCAGGTGTCTGCTTTCCCTGAGGTTTGTTGTTTACTGCTCGGCGTGTAATCCTGACATCCTGCTGATTGTTTCTTTCTCCGTGAAGCAACTGCTTTAGGGAGAGAGGAAAAAGGGATGGATTTGGATCCTGTGATTAACAAGGGCTGAGGAGTTGGAGTCAAATGCTACAAGAGTTGTAAAAATCTTTCTGTACCAAAGTGTTATAGGCGTGGAGGATAAAATTCCTGATTGGCACCATGTGAAGCTTTGCTCCCATCCTGCTCATGGGTGGCCTTTGGAGCTCCAAGGCTGAGCACTTTTTATGCATCTGGAACATCAGGAACTGTTGGGAAGTGAGAAGTCCTTCAGTCCCTTTGGCACTTCTGTCCTTATCAGTTGTCCCTGAAACGTCCCAAAATTTTTTCAACCCTGGGAAATAGCTTGGCTTTCTTGTTCCTTATTTGTCTGATTTTGAAGCACAAGTGGGAGAATAAATACAAAGGGTTAAGCAAATGGCTTGGCACACTCTTTATAAATATATTTTTAATAGAAATCAGGGTTTGTGGCATTTTAAAAAGGTGGTGGAATAAGCCTTTCTCAGGTTTGCCAAAGGATGTTGGATGGTTTGGAATCTTAGTCTCTGGAGAAGACTGAATGCTGAAGTGTTGAAATTTGCTTTTTTACAAGGGCATGTAGTGACCAGACAAGGGGGAATGGCCTTGAGCTGAGGGAGGGTGGGTTTAGGTTCAATTTTAGGAAGAAATTGTCTTTCAAACTTTTCCTGAAGAATTAGTAGACAAATAAGAAAAGTCGGGGTGCTGTATCCCAGAGGCCACCAAAATGGCAAAACCTCCTCGTGCTGGGACAGTCCCTGCTTGGTCTGCCCAGATCCTGGCAGGAGCTTTCTGGATTTTATCACTGTTGACTGATTCCAGACTCCCACCAAAGCTTCTCCCACAGCTGGACAGAGGAGAGAAAACAGAATTAATAGAATTCCCGTGGAATCTCCTGGGATTCTCAGCTCTGGAGCAGCTCCTGCCCTGCCCTGGCTGTCAGCAGAGATGTTCCTCTCATATTTTCACTCCACTCTGCTCTGTCCAGCTGCACAAAACTTTTTTTTTCTTCTTCTTCAATCCATTATCCCAGAGGCATCACCACCATTCCTGGTGGCTCCATTGTGGTGGTTCCCTCATGGTGGCTCCATCCTGGTGGCTCCATCCTGGTGATTCTATTGTGGTGGGTCCCTCGTGGTGGGTCCATCATGGTGGTTCCCTTGTGGTGGCTCCATCCTGGAGCTGGCTGGAATTGCTCTGCTGGAGGTGGAGGAAGCTCCCAGAAACCAGCCCCGTGGCCCCCAGTCCCAAACCCTGCCCACACAAACCCAGCAGAGCCATTCTGTGTCCGGGCTGTTCCGTGGGGCAGTTTGGTGCCTCTCAGGGCGTTCTGCAGCCTCAGCTGGGGGTGCTCCATTCCCATTATCCCTTTTTTTGGGGCTTTTCCATTGGCACTGTCCCAGGAGAAGGCTGCTGAGGGGATAGAGCAGCTGTTCCTGGGGGTTTGGGGTGTGTTCCCTTCACTGCCCATCTCACAAATGGGTTTTTGATGGGTTCTGTGCATTAAACCTCTCACACTCACTCTCCCTTTGTTTTGTGCTCCTGGAGGAGCAAGGGAAGCCCTGGGGTGCAGGTGTGTCCTGCCTAAATGTACCTGCCTGAAAATCTTCTCACTTTGTCTGCTCTGGGATGAAGCTGCACTGATTTTGGAACTTCAGATGTTAAAGGGGGTGGTGGCTGTGCAATAATTTAATTTTTAATGGAATAATATGAATATATTAATATTTTAGCAATCTTGCACCCCCCAGATTAACATTTTCTAATATTTCAGTGGTCAGCTGTGTGTTTTTAATACCCTGTAGTGTGAGCAGAGATGGCCATCAGAAATGTTATTTAACATTTAATATTAACCAATTGGTCCTGATCCTCTCTTAAATAAATTATCCTTTCTCTTTTTAAATGCTTCTTCCCCCTAGAAAAAATCCCTCCTCCTTGTAGAACTGCTTATTTTTTTAAATTTTTTTAAACAGAAACATCATAAAGCTCCCATTTGGGAGCTCCCCAATTACATCTTACAATAATGCTATTGAATGATCTATAGCTCCACTTTTATTCCCTATTAGTATTTGGCTGATCGATGGGCAGCCTAATTGATTGTTAAGGTCAAATGTCTTTATTGGCTGCTGCCATTATGACATAACCCATCCTCTGGTCTGTTGGAGTTCTTGTACTCATTTTTGTACACCAGAACCATAAATTCCATTCTCTGGATGCTGGTGAACAAGACAGTTAATGTTGTTATGTCAGTCAAGATGATCCCAATAAAATGGGGGTTTCCTTTTTCCCCCAGCTTTGCGCTAGAGATCTGTTGAAAGGCTCAGATTTCCCTCTGAATTTTAATTTTAATAGATTTTTAGGCTGGGGTCTCACTGGTAATTCACATGTTCCCCCCACTTTTCCCTCTGTTTCTGTGATCTCAGCATTTCCTGGGCCTGGCACGATGGATATTGATTCCTGCTGTTTTTCCTAAGATGTTTCTAACTGGATTAGTTGGCCAAAACTCCCATAAAATTAATGAAGCTGCTTCATTCATTCATAAAACTCTTTTGTGAGGCTGCTTTCGAGCAGAATCACTGGGAGTCTGAACTGGAACAGGAATATGGAATGATGATTTTGGATAATCTTTGCAGATAAATCCAGCTCCCGGAGATGAGGTCACAGAGATCCTGCAGTGCCTGAAAATGAACTTCCCTGGGCTTGACCTCCCCTAGCAGGAGTTTTGTCACTGCTCCCTCTGGGATTCAGCAGCTCTGTTTTCCTGGGTGTTTTGGGGTGGGATCACATCCTGGAGCTCTGGGTTTCCTTGGAGGAGAATCTGAACCAGGATTTGTGTGATTTTTTTTTTTTTAATTTTATTTTTTAATATTTTTTGTGTTGTTTTTTTTGAGGGAATAACCTGGACATCCAGAGCATGGCAGAGGTCCAGATCAGTGTATAGGAAGGGCTTTATTCCAGGCAGGATTAGGATTAAACTGGATTTTGGTGGTTTTGGAGATGTCGTTCAGCCTTGTAGGATTGGTGCCTGTCCAGCTTTTCTCCCTCCATTCATATTCTTGAAGAAGTTGCTTCCCTGATTTTTTTGTTCTTAACCAGACTTTCATTGATTCTTCTTTCCATATCTGCTTGATTAAACAAAATCGGGAGAATTTGGGGCAAAATCTTTGTCTAGGAACTAGAAATATGAATATTTAGGATGTTGTAAGAGCTTTGTTGTGTAAAATGAACATACTTGATTCGTTACACAAAGATATTTCTTTTGGTTCTATATGAATAAAACCCAGCATTTTTATGACTTCACTGTTTATGTCTCTGTCTCATCTCCATGGTTTTACTTTAAAAGACATATTTCTGAAGAAAAATACTTAATTTATTGTACAGCCCTTGCTGTTTAATTTTCAAAAAATTGCACCAACTGAAAAGCTGTTTAATAAGAAAAATTTTTAAAGGCTTGCTGGCGTTGTGCTAAAATTTCAAAGATGGTTAAACCACAAGAAAGCAACTCCAGCTGCTGTGAGGAAAAAAGCAAATGAACAATTGAGGGCACTGTATTATGCAGTTGTTTCTGTAATTGGGAGTAAGTTGTGTTCTGTTAACATTTCATTGAATTTTCTTTTAATTACAGTTAATGATGAAGAGCTGAAGAAAAGAATAGCCGAGGAACTGGCGCTGGAACGAGCCAGGAGAGACTCTGAAGCTCAGAAGAGGAGGTGGGTTCATTAATAACAGTATTAATGCTTTTATTTTATTTATCTGCTTACTGGAAATAACTGAATTTTGTGTCCTGAGACAAGCTGGCTGTGAGAGCTCTGGGGGCTGCAGCAGGTTTGGATATTAAATCCATGTTCAACAACAAATGAGCTGGAATTTCCTTGTAAGAGCTGATCCAAACTGTTGCTCTAAATCCCTCTTGACCTCTTGAGCGTGGCTTTTTTGCTGCCTTTTCAGCTCAAGCTTTGCTGATTTCTCTGGAGCCCAAATAATCACTTTGTGCTGCGGAGACAGAGCAGGGCTGGGGTCCCTGTGACCCCGGGGGCCGAGCAAAAGCACCTTGGAAGAGCAGCAGAAATGGGAATTCTGGAGATCTCTGGGAATTCTGGAGATCTCTGGGAGCTGCAGGATGTTTTGAGGTACTTTGAATATGTAAAATATTCTGTGGAACCAGTTCACACCAGTAAAACCCTTTTGATTCCTTTCTGTATATTGAAATATAGAATATATTCTTAGGCATTTTTTTTTTCCTCAGAGATTGCAGTGACTGGGCAGAGCCATTATTAGCAATTAAAAATTTCTCTTTAAATCTAGAAATTTTGGTATCTGCTGAACTTCTGTGTTTATTTCTCCTTCCAGTGATTGCTGTAAATAGATAACACAACACATCGAGTATTAATATAAATATTCCACATTGTCCTCCACTGAGAATGGGGAGAAAAGCTCATTATGATGGATTAAAAAAAATTAGGCTGTAATTAGTACTACTTCAACTGTCTGCATAGATCTCAGTTGTTTCCTACCCAGCATTCTGTTATTTAATTGAGTTAGGTTGATGGAGTATATAATTAGATAGGACTATATTAATGTCCCAGGGAAAAAAAAAAATCAGGCTTTTCTCTCTTTTTTTTTAGCATCAGCAATAAAGGAAATCAATAAGTTACAGCGAAATCCCCCACTCTCCTCAGCTGGGCTTTGACAGGAAAACTTGGGTTATTTTTGAGCTTCTTGAGTGCTCAAGACTTCAGCTAAATGGGATTAAAATATGGAAATATTTGGTTTGCAACTTCAGCGTTTTCTCTTGTGGCACTTCCAGTACCTTCCAGGATTCAGCTTGTGCATTGATCTGTGAAAGGGAGGGAGCAGACTGGGTAAAACATCAAAATAAATTGATGATGATCATGATAAAGAAAGGAAAAATATCAAAACTTGTTAAAAGTTTTACTTCTTTTCTAGTTTTGCTTTATTTAATTAATTTTTAGCCACAGCAAGGGTTGTTTTATTATCATTTTTATGCAGTATCTGCAATTATAAAAATCTGTTTTTAACAGAGCATAGAGGCTTTTTTGTCTTGGATGAAACAAAAAGACGTAAAAGATGCAGATCTTTTTCCATAAATAAAAGTTAAGGTCTTGATGGGCTGAATTCTGGTAGAGGTTTGTGTTTTAACAACATTTAAGAAACTCACATTGTTCAAAGAAATTATTTTGTCTTGCACATGCAGACTGTTCCATCTAATAGAAACATGGAATATAAACTGTAATAATTCATATTACAAATACAAACACATTGATGCAGTGTTGGAAAACAGAACAAAAACTTGAGTTCTACATTTAAGCTTCTTGACCTTGCCCTTGTGATTTATTAACAATTTCATTTCATAACTCACTAATTTTAAGACAAATCCTGTTGGGATGTAACATAAAAATTAAAGTTTTTACCTCCACATTCATCTTACGGATTATGTTTTACCATGAATGTTATATTTTACATGTTTATATTCTCACTTCTTTCTCTAAACCAGGTTTTTTTCCCCCCAATATTTAAATGAAATAAGATTTAAACACAAGAATATCTGAAACTTTCGACTGCTTGTTGTTTGATTCCAACTGCCTAATAGCTGATTTTGGTGCAGTGTATGACCACATTTGGGTTTGATTGCAAAATGTCTTTTACTCATTTCAGGCTGTGAAGGGAAGAAATCTTAATTTGAACTTTGAGATAAATTATTTATTCACACATCCATACGCAGTACAGATGGGCTGCTCTATATAAAGTGAAAATCTGTGCTTATTTTGGGGGTTAGAGCTGAAAAATGACTCTTAAATTGTATTTTAATGCCATCAACTCTCTAACAATATATGAATTACAGCTTCTATTTAAGAGGGTTTGGAATAATTAATAAAGTAGTGATTTAGACCCACCTTAGAATATATTTCCAAAATTCTGCACTGATTCCACTTTACTCCTCCTTTTACTCAGCCCAGCTGTTGTTCCTTGCTTTGGTTTTTGAACATTTTCAAATGTTTCATCTGAAAAGCGTTTTCAATTTCAGAAAGTTCATTTAGAAAATTGATTATCATTGATTTACAACAGAATTTGCAGTATCTGCAATAGTAACTGTGAGCAGTTAATGTGTCAGGGCTGCAGTCTTAGGGTGGTACTCAAGGGAACATAAAAATGAGAGGATGGACACAAAAACTTGAGCTTGACAGTGGTGACAGGTAATAAATGATCATTAAGAGAAGAATTCTGAATAATAAATAAGAGAAATCCACACGACTCAATGGACCAGTGAGTGATAATTTGAATTTTGCCTTTTCTCTTTTCCTATTCTGGACAAGCTCAGCAAATGTTTAGCATTTTATTCTAATTTCCCAAGAAAATGAGAAAATTTTTAATGTTATGGCTTTGAGAACAGGCATTGGGGAAATAAGTAAATTTCCTTCTCCCATCAGAGAACAGAGTGGAATTTATCCACTCCATCCATTAACTTTGTCCTTGGATACAAAGCTGTTCATTTGCTGGGCTCCATGATACTGATGGAGTAAATTTGTTTTTCAAGTTTGCTTTATGAAAAGTGCAGGCAAAGTAAGAAGTATTTTGAGACAGCAAAAAGAACAACTTCCATCATCAGCATAATGATAAAATTTTAGATACTGCCAAGCTCATCAGAGTGCTGGATTCCTCCACTAAAATATACAAACCACTGCTTCAGAGGCAAGTGATGGATGTGATTTCCCATGGAAATTGAACGTTCCTGAATGATGACTTGCCTTTTTTTTCCCCCCTGAAAATCAGAAGAAATTTCAGTCTCTTTATTTTGCTAATCATTTAGCTCAGGCTAATTATATTTGGGCGGGGTTCGGTTCCTTGCTTGGCAAGTGTTTCCCAGCTTCCACTTTTTAAATATGATTTGGCTCAGGGCAAATATTAATTATATGTAGAGTGAGGTGTTTTTGCAAACTGTTGTGCATGGCAGTGCCTTCAATAGTGCAAGAAGTGTATTTTGTTCAAGTCTTCAATATACTCAAGCCTGAAATTGAGTTGGTGTGCCAGAAATCTGTCCCTGTGCAGTTTGCTCAAGACTGTCCTGTGACGTGCTGTGATTCCAGGACTTGTTTCTTAAAGGGAAACTCCTGCTGTAAGGAGGAATTTTCAAGGCAGGAAAAGGCTTAAAAATAGACTTTGGTTTGGTTTGGTGGCCCTTCAGTAATTCTGCTGCCAGCTCTGCTCTAGGAGTGTTTAAGGTATGACAGGGGAGGAGAGGAGAAGGATCCAGGGAGAGCTTCCAGCACATTCCAAGGCTTGAAGGGGCTCCAGGAGAGCTGCAGAGGGACTGGGGACAAGGGACAGGACACAGGGAATGGCTTCCCAGTGTCCAGGGCAGGGCTGGATGAGATCTTGGGCAGGAATTCCTGGCTGGGCTGGAATTGCCAGAGCAGCTGTGGCTGCCCCTGGGTCCCTGGAATGTCCAAGGAAATGTTGGACATTGGGGCTGGGAGCAGCCTGGGACAGTGGGAGGTGTCCCTGCCCATGGATGGGGTGGAATGAGGGGAGCTTTAAGCTCCTGCCCACCAAAACCATTCCAGGATTCTCTGGTGGCTTTTGATTACTGAGTTTTTTCTGTGTCTCTGCCATCCCATCACCTGTGACCAGGTGGTCAGACTTGGGTAACTTTTCTCTTGAAAAGCACATGAAAAATCCCTTCTTTGAGTAATGCAGATGAGAGCTCACGGAGCATTCCCTGGGGATGAATTGCTGGATTCTGTTCTCCACTGGGCTGCAGAGGGTGTGACATTTTGTCTGTCATCAGCTGATTGCAACCTCTGTTTGTGACATCCTCATGTCTTTTGGGGAATCTTTCAGAACTGTAAATCAGCTTTGACTCCACTCTGGTGCACAGAGTTGCTCTGTGGTGGGTTATTAAAACTGTAACCATTAGATTTTTTTATTTGTTGTTTTGTTGTGCTTCAAGGAGGGTCTGGAGATAACTGCTCATCACTCTGGGGTTTCATTGATGCTCTGAGCTCTTTCCCCCAACCTTTTTTTTTTTTGTCCTGTCTCAGCAGTACATTGCATAAATGATGAGCTCTTAGTAAACCTGGAGTAAAGAGTTGGTGCAGAACAAATTCACTGGTGAAATGTAAAGTGAGAGGAGAATGAAGAAGAGTATTGGACAAGAAGCCTTTGGGAAACTGCAAGCCGAAATTGTTATATTAAAATCAATACTGGGGCTTGACCTTTCTGTGCTAGTGGATACTTTAAAACTTCTTATTGATTTCTGTTGTAATGACATGTTTATTCCAGTTTCCTGGCACAGGTGTGGAGAACAAGGGGGAAAGGAAAATGATGGATTTTTTTACACTATTCATTTTATATTTCAGTGAGGTAAAGGTATGAGGAACATCTTAATGTATTTTCAGTTCATATGGGGAGCGAATTAATTGTGGTGAAAACTTCCTCAAAGCATTCTTTTCCTCCTAAATGAATTTTTTTCCCCCAAATAATCAGCTATGTTGAGTTGGGGAAACCTGCTTTTCCTTGTAGGATTGTCCTCAGGGGGAACAAAAAGCTCCTTTTTAGGTAATAGTTGTTATTTTGTCTTGTCGCAGGGACCTGTTGTTATTGTTTGGATTAAGTGGGAAAAGAGTCTGGAAAACTCCATCTTCTCTTTTGCTGACAGTCAAAAGGAAAAGCTGGGAATACTCTGAAGCAGTAAAAGTGATTATAATTCTTTTGACTTGTGATAGCTCAAAAATAAGAGTTTAGTATCTCCAAGATAAGCTGCACTGGTTTGCAAAACCAGAGATCCCAACTGATAATCACATCGAGGAAGGCAAGGTGATTTTATAGGGGCAACTGCTTTTATAAAAAAATTAAAATAAACTCTTTTTCCTTGGAGTGCCAAAGGGCCCTTCAGCCTCAGGGCTGTGGAAACAGCAGCAGATTTTGGCCTCACTTCCCACCTTGAGTTCCTCCTTTTTCCTTCCCAGCCATTCCATCTCTCCAACATTTTCCCCCCTCTCTCAGCAGACATTTCCCTTGTCTGATCTCATGCTCAGCAGAAGATTTAGCAGTGGGTTTATTCCTCAGCAGCTGTAATATTCCTGAGGTCTGTTGGATTACGGGATGATTCTGCCCTGTCGCAGGAAAAGAGGGAACAAGGAGGGTCAGGTCGAGGCAGGGCTGTCCCTCTGCAGGTGAGGGAAAAAGCCAGAATTAAGTGTGAAGGAATTTGGGATTTAAGCAGAAGTTTAATTCTGAAATAAGTACAGTGAGCAGGTGAGCTGTTGAGCTGGTGCCTCTTTGGGCAGCCAGCTCTTCAAACCAGGGAAGTTTAGTGTGGGATTTTTACCTGCAAAATGCCAAGGAAGCATAAAAATGTTCATGAAGTTGGGAAATATCAAACTGCCTTAGAAGTCTGTTAAAGTTTTATTGTTTCCAGTGAAATAAAGGTATTGTTTTCAGAAGAAAAAAGGTGTTTGGCAGTGGCAGAGTTACTCTCCAAGGTTTCCTGCTCTGATTCTCCATTAATACCATTATGTCTGGCTCTCAGGATAGGGGGAGATGAATCTTGGAGATGGGAGTTGGAAATTGGAGAAAGCAGAGCTATAATTCACTCCTGCCTGTATAAACCCCAATTTTCAAGGGATTATTTTTCACTTGGATTTTAAAACCTGCCATCTCAGCTGACAACTTGGATACCGAGCTTCATCTTGATCAGTTTATTTCTAGGAGAGATGCGAAAATGACTTGGAGCCAGTGAGAGAGCACCCACAAAAATAATCCTGCTTCATAGTTTCAGGTAGGAAAGAGGAAAACTGTTCCCCCCCTGGCAATTTTAAATAAACCTTTGCTATCAAACTGCTGCCCTCTTTCCTTTTGAAAAGCAGCAAACAAGCAGCAGAGAAATGCTTAAAAATAATAATAATAATGATAGTAATAAAAATTTTTCTGTCACTTCATTTTAATGGATAATTAAGGTTGTCATAATTCCAGGACTGCTTTTGCAGATCCCAAGGGGAAGGATATTAAGTTGGAAAGTAATTTCAAGTGGAGTTATGTGGCTAACTAAACATACACAAATTATGTAAAGCAGTTTTACAATTCTGACTCGGGTTCTCTGCGTGCCTCTGGCATAAAGGTGGGAATTTGCTCTTCTATTTTGTCTCCATATAATACTGATCTAAATGCACATATTTTAAAAGCAGTGGCTTTATGAAGTGTAATTAAAAATCCCCTCAAACAACCTACCCCCCTTCCTACTCACCTCTCTTCCTTCCAACATCAAACACTGCCTCAAAAACACCCCCACAGCTCAGGGATCTCCAAGAAAACTCAACCACTGACAAGAGTCACTGTCCTTGTTGCTCTGAGTGTTCACAAGCTGTCCATGGAAGTGCTGTTGATAAATTGAATTAATTGGAGTAAGTTGAGTAGATAACTGAGTTTTGAAAGAGTGTCTTGTATCTGCTGATCAAGGACTGGCACAGAAGATCATGTGGCCATTAGCAGGGATTTTTCCATTGACAGATGTTAGGCTGGGGTTGGAAGGCAGCTGGAGAAGGGAACAGGATAATGAGGGTGTTCTGCTGGATGGTGTGGCTTGGACTGAGTGTTTGGGTGATGTGACAAGTCTGGTTTGAAACGGGTCACTGAGGCAATGATGGTTATGTGGAACAAGGTGGAAAATACTCTTAAAATTGTATTTTTAGGGTTTTCTTGGGTTTGAGAACAGACATAATGGAATCATGGGATGGTTTGAGTTGGGAGAGACCTTCAAGATCATCACATTCCACATGGGCAGGGACACCTTCCACTGTCCAAGGTTGCTCCAAGTCCCAATGTCCAGCCTGGCCTTGGACACCTGCAGGGATCCAGGGGCAGCCACAGCTGCTCCGGCAATTCCTGCCCAGCCAGGAATTCCTGCCCAAGATCCCATCCAGCCCTGCCCTGGGCACTGGGAAGCCATTCCCTCTGTCCTGTCCCTCCAGGCCTTGTCCCCAGCCCCTCTGCAGCTCTCCTGGAGCCCCTTTAGGCCCTGGAATGTGCTGGAAGCTCTCCCTGGATCCTTCTCCTCTCCAGGTGAGCACCCCCAGCTCTCCCAGCCTGGCTCCCTGGGAACTGATGGGCTCCAGCCCTGGAGCAGCTCCATGGATTCCTCTGGATTTGCTCCAGCAGCTCCACATTCTGCTGTTGAGGGTCCCAGAGCTGGGCACAGAACTCCAGGTAGGAGTTTAGCCTAAAGAAAGATCAGAACCCCTTTGATCCCTTGCCCTCCTTGTGCAAATATCGAATTTGCTGCTATGGAATATGCCCCAAACTCATGTGGGAGTTGTGTGACAGTGTGGGATGGACCAAAGACAAGGAAGGAGTTACTGGGATGGGAAAAGGTCACTGGCAGCTCAGGGATCAGTGCTGGAATCACTTCACTGTTCTCAGTACCATGTATAATGAATCAAGGGCTAATTTATATGCATGTATGGCAAATGTTAAGGAGGAGCAGTCACCCTGAGGAAGAAGTGGGTATGGAATAAAGTGATGGAGTTCTCATTAAATTTAATAATGTGAAGTTCAGGCATAATTGCTCAGAAGTGTGATCTCTTCCCTCTTCTGCCTGCACCAGAGTCACGAGAGCTCTTGGTCAGTTGTGATGGATTTGTCAGAGAGTTTTAATGGTGCTGGTTCTGGTGGGTAAAGTGGGGCCAGTTTGGGTCCCTGTCATCGCATTTGACTGGATTTGCACTAAGGCCTCATGAAATGATGATAAATCTGGGTTTGATGAGCTGCGTGATCCTTTTTGAGTTCATATTCCCATGATTTTAAAGCTTCAGCATTTTGGGTTTGGATTTGGAATCTTGAAATCATGGAATTGTTTAGGTTGGAAATTCCTTTAAGATGGAGTCCAACCATTAATCCAGCACTGCCAAGCCACCACTAAACCATGTCCCCAAGTGCCACATCTTCAAGTTGTTTAAATCCCTCCAGGGATGGGAACTCCAAACACTCCCTGGGCAGCTGTACCAAGGCTGGAGAACCCTTTCCATGAGGAAATATCCAAGCTAAACCTCCCCTGGCTCAGCCTGAGGCCATTCCCTCTCCTCCTGTCTCTGTTCCCTGGGATTAAATCCCAAATCCCCCTGACTGTCCCCTCCTGTCAGGGAGTTGTGCAGAGCCACAAGGCACCCCCTGAGCCTCCTTTTCTCCAGGGTGAGCAATAGAGGCACCAAAAAGTTGAAGGCAAAATGTCCTTTTGACATCATGGCTTTCAGGTGCAGAAAAACGATATTTTCTGTTCATATTTGCCTGATCTGAAAGGTTTAAAAGTGAAATTTTAGAACAGTTATTAAGAATGTGGTTGCTACTAATGTTGGGAATAGCTCCTGTCACCTGTGCTGTGCAAAGTCATATGTGAGTGGAGAATAATGTTTTTAATGAGTGAACAGTGGTAGAAACTTCAGTTTTGAAGAACTTTTTTGTGTTTTCTGAGACTTGACCTTTCAGATAATTTGTTTCCCTATCGCTGTCCTTAGTTATGTGTTTGTAAAATGAGATGAACCCGAGGTAATTTCTCCGACTTTGCAGACAGGTGAAATGGAGTCGGAGAAATCTCCATTTCACACCTCTCAGAGCTCAGCTCAGCTTGGAGATGTTTTCCTGACGTCTTTCACATCCTTTCAAATCCCTCGTCAGCTCCGGTGATATCCAGCCGCGGCTTTCCGTGGCGCATCCCCGCGTTCCGCTCATGAAATATTGAAACTCAGCACTCACAAACATTATTCACTCATTAATATTGCAACGTGGCCTAAACACATTGCTCAAAACATTTTGGGATCTTCTGCAAGTCCGTCAGGAGGAATTAAGGAGCTTTTTGGCGTCCAAGAAAGCAGAAAACCTCATGAATCCTCCTCATGTTGTATCTTATCTCCAGCTGGAGTAACCTTTTGGGTTCTATATTGAATGACGCCTCATTCAATTTTTCCCTGACTCATAGAGGACAGGATGATTTTCTTGGACTTTGGAACGGGGAATATTTTGAGTTTTGTTTGGTTGGAAGTAATGAAAAATGACCCGGTTCATGGTTTAGGCTTGAGTGAGTTTATCGCGGAACGCCACAGATCCATCAGATGGTGTAGCTGGGAGACTGTAATAAAGATAAAACAACTGGCAAGTAATCACTGCCCCGAAAAAATAGCAAAAAGGAAATGCTTAGGCTTTGATAGTGTAATAAATTTCCAATATCTGAAAATAAGGGCTGGAAATGACAAATCACTGTATTTCTCTAAGAGTATTGTTTGCCAGTTTGGGGTTTCTGTGGATTCTTGATTTATGTAGAATAAACTGTGAAGTGGCCATCAGAGCACAAAACTATTATTTTTCAGCTTTTCTCAGTGTGTTGCTGTTGTCTCTGAATTAAAAGGTGCTTTTTCCTTAATTAACATCTGCAGGTGTTTTTCAAGAACAACAGAAATGGATATTTTGAAGTAAACAAAAGAGGGAGTTCTTGTGGATTTAGAATTAAATTACTCATCTTGTTATTGTGGCTAACAGGGGTCATGCTGGGCACGAGGAGAGTCCTGGGCCATAAATCCACATGGCAAAATTAACAATTTGCTTTTCTTGAACTTAATTAAAAATGAGATGTGAAAAGGATGGAAACTACTTGGGGTTCAGCAAAGTCTTTTCAATGTGTTTTTTTAGGGTTGATTTTTCTATTTCTTGTGATACAGAAAACTCCTTGGCCCTCAGAGATAATTTCTTCTTTGGGTCTTAAATTTCTATTTCTGTGTTTCAAAATCTAATTTCAAATTGGAAAATGGAACCAGTTCTATATTTGGTTTCTCTTATCTTGTTGGACTTGATGTGATGGTTGTCAGTCATTAATTTTAAATCATTACTTAATTGAGAAATTATTTTTCCTCTTGTTTTGCTTTGTGTTATTATGTTGTTATTACTTGATTTTAAGAAATGTGGGTTAAGCATTTCAGTCTGTCTTAGATAATGCTCTGAAATATTTGGTAAATTCACAGGTAATTCTCCTTTGCTTAATCTTGCACGTAGGACATTCATAGTTCACAAACTGTACAATGACAAATGTCTCCAAAATCCCACATTCCCTGCTCCTCCAGAAAGAAAAGAGAGGAATAAAAAGATGGACTGCAGAAGCAGAAATGTTATTTTAGTGAAGTATTTTCCCTTTGGTCTGTAGCTCTGCTGGAGAGGAGGTTGGAATGGGTGGTTTGATCACATGTATTTGATTTCTGTACCTCCTGCCCGCATCTCAAAAAATCAAAATTAACAAAAACTGACCTTTATTTATTTATTTATGTTTAAAATATATTTTTATATTTTTATAATTATATTTTTTTTAATATCTGGGAGTGTCTTCCAGAATTCTTTTTGCTTCTTGTTGTGTGATTGCTCCTCGAGGTGACGTGGAGGCTTTTGTGTTCAGTGTGAGCCAAATCTGATTTAGAGGTGGAATGTACTGCAAACATTATTTTGATTAAAGTGACTTCAGGACCAAAACAGTCAAAACTTTGTCTTACAGTGGAGCCTAAATATGACAATGTGATAACAAAAATACTCAAATTCTTGTTATGCCCCTCTGACGGGAATAAATCTTCTGAGATCCCTAAATCCTGGGTGATTGGTTTATCAGGATTTACTCATCCTCTTACAAAAGCATACAGATATATAAATTTTCTTCATAGCATTGAGTTGAGAGCATTGAAGTTCTCAACGACAGTGTTGGGGAAAGGCAGGAATTGTTGCTTTTTTTGTTGGTTGTGTGCTATAAAGCAGTTGAGAAATGAAATATTGTGAAGTGTTAACGCAGACTTTAACTGGAGCTGCTTCTTAATGCTTTATGTGTGTTTTCCAATAGCACCATGAGAAGTGATTGCCTTGCATGCCACACTTCATTAAATCAGCCACTCCACACTTCTTAAAGCAGTATTTCATAATTATTTAGAAGGATTTTATTCAAAAAGATATCAATTGTGTGGGGAAAATGTATAGCCAGCAGCCTTTTCTGCTGCTTCAGCAGCTTTTTAAACATCCTTTCTGTATAAATGATCAGTGTAACACTCTGTTGTCTGGAGTTCTGTGCTCAAACACAAGAGCCATTATCTTGAGCCTTTATCTCTGCTGTAATTAAAAATGTCACTTGAAAAATTCCTGTGGAATTCCTGGAGTAGTGACAAGTTGTGCTGTTTAACTCCTCACACATTGCAGAGGTGCCTCTCTCTATTTTATTATTATATATATATATCTTTTTTTTTAACTTTTGCCTAGGTAATAATATAATTTATTACTGTAGATCCAGCTGATGTTTGCCTTTATTCAGTACATGCTGAATGCCAGGAAAATGAATTTGTAATGCCAAGGAAAAAAAAAACCTACTGGAGGTTGATGCAGGCGAATGTTTGCGATCAGTGGGATCTGCCGAGTGTTTGTTTCATTAAGCTCCTACAAGCCACCCAATTATGGAACTCAAATAAATGAAAATGACTTCAAAATCCAGCTTATTTTGTTAAAAACTCTGCTGAATTTCAATCAGTTGAGATGGCTGTTTAGGAATTTTGTTTTGTGGGTAAAAACTGCCCGAAATGGAAGTTTGGTGGATGCTTGAGCAATTGAACTCATCATATTGTGTGATCCTGGTCACACAAATGAGGGTGAGAGTTGATAGAAAAGACTTGAAATTTTTGCTTGAAGGTGCTGCCAGGGGCCATCTGGGATGTAAAAAAGTTCCTTTTTGGTCTAAATTGTATAAAATATGATAATGAAATAGTGTCACTTTCTTTTATGGTAGAACGCCCTGCAAGGAAAGGGAAAGGAAAGGGAAAAACGAAACAGTGAAATGGGTTTTCTTCGAGGTGAACGGAGTGTCTTGATCTAGATTTAAATGAGAGATTAGGAAGAAGATCTAATTTGATGTAAAAAAGAATTAAATGTAAATATCTGAGTGTTGTTGCCAAGGATTGTTTCGGGGTGGGGTTTTTTTGGTGAGGTTTTTTTTGTTTTGTTTTTTTTTTTTAATTTTTCAGAGTTTATGATGTGGAAACTTTTGGCTGGTTTTTTCAGCTATTTTCTATGTCAAGTGTATTTCATATCTTTTAATTACTCTGCTGTGTACAGCAGCATAAAGAAGAGACATTTTTAAGGGAAAACCACTTGCAGGAGGTCAAATCCAAGAAGGATGAGGAAGGATCTTCCTTCAGTCTCGGGAAGCATTAAATCCTCTCTGTCTGTTGCTCACCAGAAAAAGGTGCTGAGACTTCTATTTTGACACTTTTTTCCTTTTTAGACAAAACATGATTTCTCCAATCCAAAAGACAACCAGCATGTTTTGACTGTGCTGTATGAAGGATTGTTATGATTGTATGAAGGATTTGTTATATCAATCCTGCTGGAATAATTTGGGGGACCTTGGGAAATCACTTAATGGAATTTGGTCCATGTCTGCATAATTTGCCTTTTTTTTTTTTTCTGGAGTAATTGAAGATGCAGCTTAATAAACTTTTATAAAGATTCCCAGTTGGTTGCTGCATTTCAGAGGGTTTGGAGCTGAGCACTGAAGTAATACATCTTGTAATTGTCTTTTTTCTTCCCTACCTCACTTAAATGTATTCCCTGGGGAAGAATCTAATGTACTCTAATGCTGGTACCTTTTACAAAGTGACCCGACTCATTAGGATTTGTTCTCCAGAGCTCCCTTGACAACAGATAAATGCACTGAGAATATTGAAGCTTCCTCTCCATCACTCTTTCAAAAAAAAAAAAAGAAAGAAAA
>VYXD01001826.1:1256313-1273938 GCA_013397195.1 Hylia prasina | reverse complement strand
TTCACAGCTAGGTAGCAGCGTGTCATTTTATTTTGGTCAAATATGCCTCTTTTAAGGGGCTTTGCTGCTCATTTCCAACTTTGGAACCAGCTCAGTGAAAAATTCTGTTTAAAAGGATCATCTCTCATTAGAGCTGATGTATCAAACCTTCCTGACAAGGAAATTGGAACATATGGTTGGCTGTTTTCCTCAGAAAACTGACATTATACAGTTCAGTCCATTTCAAATGTCTGACAGATTTATTACTTCCTTTATAGAGTGTTTGCTTGCTTTAGTGAGTCTCTATTGACTCTTCTTTCTAACAATAATCATTATTGTCTGAGGTGGGAATATGCCTTAAAAATATAAATATACTTGAGTGTGAATACTAAAGAAATTGGTATTTTCAAAGCCAGAAGTTAAAAATACTTAATGTGAGCATTGCAATGCAAATAAATGGGAATTACTTATGTCAGCAGCAACATAAATATTTGTTGGGCCCTCTAAATCTGGAGTAAAATCCAAAGTTTTTAAGGTTTATGGGTTGGTATCTTAGTAATCACTTCAGTATCAATAGCTTTGTGCTGTGGGAGTTGAAATCTGATGTTCGTGTTACTTTTCCAAATCCCAATTTAAAACCAAACCAATTCCACCCCAGTGTTTGTGTCTTTTCCAGCCATTTCTGGATGCTTTTCCACCTCTCTGGTAACATTATTGTTGAAGAATAATTTCAGTGTTGTAAACAAATGTTGAATATTTTGTCATTGTAAAAAGTGGGAACAAAGGAGAACGGAAAGGAATTATGACCAAGGTACAGCCTTAGTTATATGCCTTAAATCCTTGAATTCTTAATAATGTGTGGGAGAGATAAGGATTTTGTGGCCTGGAGCTAATGAGGAGCTGAAGATTTATAATGGAGACTGTGATTTGCATAATTACTGGGGGTTTGCATCTTTTCCTCCCTGTTGTGGTGATTTTGGGAAGCACAAGCTGGATTTCTCCTCCTCCAAATGCTCAAGAAATTCCTCGTTATGGATATGAAACTGCTTTATTTAGTTATTTTACTGGTTAATTTTCACTTACTGCAGAATATCAAAGTTGGCAGTTGTGTCATCTCGGTTTGGATCAATCTTCCTGGTTCCATCTGTGAAATTTGGAAATACTTGGTGGTTCTTGAGTGCAGGTTTGTTATCACCACTGCAGATTTGCCATTTCCACTGCAGCTTGTTCATTCTTTGAAGTACATACTCTAAGATTACAGAATAGCAAGAAGGTTTTGTCTGTTTCCTTAAATATGAAAATACTGAGTAATTCTTACCTTCCTATAAGTCAGCTTCTTTATTTTCCTGCAGCTGGTCAGATTTTATTTCTTTGGCTTCATTGCTTACCCTACCTGTGCATTTTCCTCTATCAAAGCTGATTTCAAAATCTGTACCAGAGGGAAAAGTGTTTCTGTGTATTCTTTGTCAGGTATTGTGGGGAATTTTGTGTTCTAGTAAACTACTACAGCAGGTTTGTTTTATGGAGCCCAGATTTGATTTGTCAGACTCTTCCTGGAGAAAAGCAAAAGTGTTCCTGAAGTGTCAGTAGCAAAATAAATTCCTTTGCTGCTGCTGAATTGTTCAAATAGTGCAAAGGAAAAGAAATTGTAGTGAGAAAGGAAGAATTTGAGTTTTCCTTTGTGAAGGGTGCTAATTCAGATTCTTGAAGAATTTTAATTCTAATCCCAGAAAGAAGAAATCTATAATGTTAACATCCCAAAAGTTAGAATTAGCTTTTTATACAAATGAGGAAAAACAAGGGGTGAAATGATGTGTTAATACCTGAAGTGATTTTGGTCCCAGGGAGTGCCCTCAGTTCAGGGGGGCTGGCAAGAGCCTGGTGGGATGTCAGCTCCTGCAAAAACCTATTTTGGGGTGATCCAAAGGTTTGCAAAGGAGTGATTGTGACATTTGTGCCAGCAAAAGTAGAAATTATTGTTCAGAGTGGAATTTCCAGACCCTGATCCAAACCCTGGAAATCCCTTGTGGCGTCAGTGTGAGGATTTAATCAACTCTTGGTCCTTAACTCAGCAGAAATTAAGGCAGCTGCTGTTGATTCCTTTAGCAATCCTTTAAACACCGCTGGCTGGGAGTATTTTGGACACAGCCTGGCTTTCCTTATCCCACAGATTTGTGGGTTTGTGGTTGGAGAAGTGATGCTCTCCAGGTGCTGGAGAGGCCTTGGAGCTCCTCTGGCTTCTCCCTCATCTGTTGCTGTGGGATATTTGATGCTGGAATGAGCTGAACCTGGGAAGAATGAGGGCAGGGGAGGCCCTGGCACAGTTTTCCCAGAGAAGCTGTGGCTGCTCCATCCCTGAAGTGTCCAAGGATGGGACTTGGAGCAGCCTGGGGTAGGGGAAAGTGTTCCTGCCCATGGCAGGAGGTGGAATGAGGTGATTTTTCAGAGCCTTTCCAACCCAAACCATTCTGTAAATTCCAAGATTATCCATTCCTTTTCCCCTCTCCTTTCCCCCCTGTATTCAGGGCTGTTTACTGGCCTGTTTTCAGGGCTCTCAGTACATCAGGCTTGGGTGCAAGGGGTGCTTTGATGGTGAAGAATTTATTTTTTTTCTCTGCAGTTCTCCTTTTCTGTTGTGTCAGTGCAGATATGAACAAAGGCAGATACTTCACAAACCCATCCTGGAGCCCTCTCCAAGTGCAGCCAATCTGCTTTATAATAACTCCAAAACCAGCTCCATTGAGGAAATTGCAGGGTGTGCGTGGAGGGCAATTGCCAGGGGAGCAAAATGAGAATTGCTTGAACTGGCCTTCCCACCAAATGAGGTGGTTTTGTACCTTTAGCTTGACTCACTTTGGAGATGTGGCATTTGCAAAGCATCTCAGTGTGATTTCACCAAAGGACAAAGTGCATCGTGTGCTTGAAGTCAAGAACTGCAGCTGGTTAAAAATTCTTCTTTTTTCCACACGCTCTTAGTGTGGATATGATGTTTTTTTCTTGAAAGAGGGCTTCAAAATAAATCAAATCTTTTATTTCAGCCCAGCCATAAAGAATTTTGATGGTGGTGTGGTTCTCTGCAGCAAAGGGTGAAGCTGAAGGTTCTTATGATGGCTCCAAGAATACTTTTATTACATTTTATCACTTAGACCTGTTCTCTGCCGTATTTATTATTGGAGATTTTTGCTGCAAATCTAAAAATTGGGCCTAGAGTTGGGGACAGTCTTGTAGAGTGGCTTTCAATGTGGTGGCTTTGCCATAAAGATTTTATTGATGTTCCATCACTTGAATCATTATGAAAGTCAGGGCGAGACGAGGAGAATATGGAGTGGAAAATCAATAGTTATCCAAAGTGCAGAGGACCTGTTGTATTTCCATCTCCTGATAATGACCTGGAGTTTACTGTGAACACATTTGCTCCTCTGTCTGGGCTGAAACGAGTTGTCATTAGGAGCCTGTATGTTAGAAAATGGTTTTATTGAGCTGCCAATGACATTAAAGTCTCATTTCCCTTTGAAGAGGCACAGAAATATTGTTCTGTTCCTGTGCTGTAACCAAAACATTAAAATTTGATTATTGCTATCATTAGAAGTCTGTATTATCCATACTAATGCAATTATATCTATTTGCCCGTGTGTTGTTCCAGGCTTTCATTGAAGCACCTGTTTGAGAGTGAAATCTGTTGGTGCTGGGGAATCTCATTGTTTTGTAAATTATTTTCTGCCCATGAAATTCTATCAAAAAATTCCTCGCTCAAAAAAAAAAAAAAATAAATCAATGTGGTAGAAGTATCTTTATATTAAAAAGCACCTTTTTTTTGCACTTTAGGTCACTGTAATAATCAGATTATTGGAGATTTTTTTCCCTAGCAAAATCCTATTTGAGATGTGAAGTTCTTTTACTTCTCTCAGCCCTGAAATCAATAGACAAAATACATTCCTGGCCATATCAGAGCTGAAGTGTGTTGAGTTATGTGAGGAGGAAATCTGACCTGTTATCATAATTGAATACAGGTTGTTAAAATGGAATCTTTTGCTCCTCTGTGCCTGAGCTGGTTTGGTGTTTTCCCCATCACCCGGGGGTGACTGGTCCCAGTCAGTGCTGGGCAATGACCTCCACTTTGGGGCTGCATTTATTTTTCCTGTCCTCAATTCATTAACTTTGTCACGAGGACGTTCCCTATTTTCCATAAACAGATTAAATCCTGACCCTTCCTGCTTTTCCCAACCAGGCCTGGACAAACCATATTTTAAGGATGACTTCACTAGGAAATACCAGGGGGAAGAATTAAATGAGTTAAGGCATTAGTTCTCAGGAGAAAAGTCTGTTTACAAACCTGCAGTATTTATTACATACCTCATTTAGCTCATTCATCATTTTAATAGAAAAATGAATCTTTTTAGATGATTCTGAAATAATTTGAGGTAAACTACACAGCCTGAGGCAAAACAGGATTGCTTGGTGCAGGGAGGGCTTTTGAAGAAGTAAGCACGAGCAGAGACTGTAATTCACAATTTATGGCAGTAAAAATACTAAAGGCCCATATTTGAACATAAGATTTAAGGTTTGGGAAGCACATGGTGCAAAATTAAATCTACTGACAGTTGTTTTGTCTCTTGTTCCTCAGTTTTATAATTTGGAAAGTAGAAATTTTTCATGAAACCTCGTTGAAAGTGGAGATTTGGGGAGTTTCACTCATAAAATTCGATTTAGTCCTAGGCACATGGTTATTTTTGTGATGTTTTTATGGCTTGGAAGTAGCAGTTTAGTTGCAGCAAAACTTTTCTCCTATGGGCAAAAGGAACATGGATTTAGTTGTTCCTCTCATAGAAGACAGGAGAAAGAAGGTATTATGGAATATTGAGGAGATGGGATCTATCTTTTTTTTTTGTGTTTTCTTTTGTGGGAAAGAAGTTTGGTTTGTTTTTAGAGAAGGAAGTGGGATACAATGAGCAAGACATTTATATTTGGAATATACACAATTCTACTGCACTGCCTGCACTCATATTCCTTGGAATAAACAGAATATTGCTCCTTTGGTTTATGTCTCTCCTGGCACACATTCCTTCTTCCTCTCCCTTTTTTTTGGCATTTCTACTGCAGCACTGAAAGGTTTGGGATAGAATTCAGGTATTTGGGGTAGGTCTTTTAGGGGATCTTCAAGAGGTGATGTGAAACTACTGTGTGAGCAAGAAACTCTTGCTAAGCAAATAAAGTTGATAATTTTCTCCCCAGTAGGAAAAGGGGCTGCTTGTCACATATTTGTGAATCATGAGTGATTTTCTTACCTGCCCTTGAAGAAGTGAAGGCCCATTTGATGTCTAAAATTAATAAGTGAACAGTTTTCTCTCCACCTTGATAGAGGAAAACAGTAAAAAGAATTCAAAATAGGCTGTGGGTGGTGCTGGAGTTGGACTCTCAGTATGATATGTCACATAAACTGGCAAATAAATGTTTTATTTCCTCTCTGAAATTGCCGTGAAGGGCTTGGGAACCACAGGTTGCCTTTTCCTGGGTCTCTCTTCTGTCCCTTTACAGCGTCCATGCTGACATTCAAAATATTTGTTTCAGTGGAACAACAGAAATAATTTTCTCCTTCCTTCAGAATTTCACTTGGCAACATGTTATAGATGTCTTTTTTAATAATTTTTCTATGTAACAGTTAATGGCTTTTTTTTTCCTCTGTGTCAAAGTTTGACAGACAGGAAAACCACAGTAAAATGAGAATTTTGAAGGCAAGCAAAGTACAGAGAAGGAGCATTTATTCTCTTCAAGCTTTCTTTTTGAATGGTGAATATGTTTTGATAGTCAAGCAGCATTTAAAGCATGTTATTTTTTAATTCTTATATAGCAAACCCCAAGATATTTGACTGAAGCAAAATTAATCACTGTGTTATTTCAGCATTCAGATGAAGATCTAGTGCTTTACAAAGCCTGCTGCTCCATCAATTTGTTCTTTGGGTTGAATTCAAATTGAGTTCATTTTTATAGATTCACTGCATAATACTCTGCTCTCTCCTCCCTCATTCATTAACCAATTTGTTCGTGCTACTCCCTTTTTATTGAACGGTAACAAAATTGCCATGCTATCTCCCCAAATGAATATCATCATTCCTTGTCATGCATGGGCAAAAAATAAGGCTAATAATCCCTTTTTCCACACACCTTCCCCCTTTCAGGGACAAATCTCCTCTCTGCCCTGGAGGTAGCACCAGAAGAACATTTTAAATACCGTTCTTTGTGTATAAATATTCCAAGCCAGGCTTCTTTTGATTACTTGTGGGCCTTTGGAGCGCGTACACCCTGCCAGTTGTGTGACACAACAAAAACCACATCAAAGCCTTGTCAAGGCTTGTCCTTGTACATGACACACTACAAATGCATGCAAGGGATTAAAACGTGTTTGTTTGACACCAGGCTGGAAGCACGACGCCGCTGAGGCTCCTCCACCCAACAAAACAATCGCCTGGGCCTTTCACTCTTGACTTTTATTCAATATTTCTTTGCTCTCAGATGAAAATGGTTTTGGGTAGGGGTGTGTTCACTTGAGTCTCCTTTGATGCCCTGGGAAGGCTGAAGTGGAACAGAGACTGGACAGAGCTGGAGAATAAAGTAGATATTTATTGAAAGGTCTTTTAAAGGTACACCTTGGGCAGGACAAGAGCCTGGCCAGGGCTGCACCCAAGGTGGACCCAAAATGCTCAAAAAAATGGACAAACGGTCATGAGGTCTCACACTTTTATAAGTTTTGGTGCATTTGCATGTTGGGGTTTAATTGTCCAATTACATCTTCAGATTATCAAGTCACATCCTTCTTGTTTTCTCCCTTCAGCCATTGTTGATTGAGTTTTTGGGGTTGAAAACTTGTAACCCTTGTCCTTGGTCTCCATCTGGGACAGGATTTGTTTTGTCTCCCTGCTCTATGAAGAGCTGAGTGATACTGAATGTGAGCTCAGAACTGCACCCCTGGGCAGCCCAGAACCTGAAAAACGTGAAAGCTAAAACTCAAGGCATCACCTTGGAGTGCTCTGGTTGTCCTCATTTTGGGTTGATTTACCAGATCTAGGTGTTTTGGGGGACAGAGGGGTGGAAATCAGGCACTTTGTTTTACTGCTGTTTTCAGGAGTGGCTGAGGTGACTTGATTTGCTCAGCCTGGAGAAGAGCCTGAGGGAAGTCCTTTTTAGGTGTAATTTTAATTTTTAAGGGTTTTTAAATATCTTTTTAATATCTTTTCATGTCAGTGGCTGCCTGGAATATATTGAGGTGCTCAAATGTTGTAGCAATAGGTGCAATATAGCTAAAGCAGGTGTACACAAATGAATTAAAAAGGATATTTCAGGGAGAGGATCAGGAAAAAAAGTGGAATGTCGTGGTGAAGTCTGTAGGTTTTGGGGGGTTCTTTATAAAGTTTAAGAATTTTTTCAGTGCTGTCAAGTGTTACATGATCTGTTCTGTGGTACCACAATGTGCCTGGAGGAAAAACTGCTCTGCCTCCTTTGTTTTAAAGAAAGGAAGAGTTTAATGTAAGGCTTAATAAATTGGGGATATTAAAACACCCTTTTAGTTCAGTAATAAGAATTATTCTCCTGATAGTCCAGTCCTCTTAAGGTTGAGGGTCTTTATTTGCATTCAGCCCTGCAAAGTGCAGGACTTTGGAGCTGGAAATTCAACCTTCTGCCAGGAATTTGGGGTGTTTGTGTACAGTTGGGTGTCTGGGGAATCTAACACCTTGCTCCAAAAAATAAAAAATAAACTTTGAATAATGTAAATAATACAAAGATTTAAAGACAAAGAATGACCTTCCACTTCACACAAGACCCGATTTCAACAAGTAGCCAGCAAAACTTTAATTTCGAAAGCAGAAATTGGTTTCAGCTGTCAATGCTGTAAAACATTTCACGCAGGAGTGACGTGGGAGAAGTTCGTCAACATAAATTTGGGGTGGCTGAGGCAAAAGAAGGTGATGAAATTTCCTGTCTCATTACTTTTAGTAATTTAGTTGAGTTTGGAAAATCCACCCCTCTGATAACATAATAAGATACTGCAGTGTCTTTTTTTAAGAGATATTTGAATTCAGATCACGCTTAGAAATAAATAAATAAACCTCATTACTCCTCATTTTCCTAATTATCATGCAGATAAACAGTGGGAATCGTGACATTAGGATAAGTAAGTGGCTTATGATTTTGCTTCAGAGGAAGAAAGTCTTGCTGTTCCCCCTTTTCCCCCCTTGGGCCATGCTGGAGTAATAAATGAGCAGATCCAGAGTAGTTTCTGATGGATGCTTAATGGGGCTGTGCTGGAGCCAAGGGCTGGTTTCTGCAGCAGCTGTCACAATTCCGAGTCATTAACACACCTTGAATGCCTTGCATGCCAAAATCAGGGCATTTCCAATCCATAAAGGCACAAAGCCATGACTTTGAGAAAGGACTTTGGGGTGCAGGTGAGTGTTTTGGGCTGAGGGAAGAGTTGGAGTGTGCAGCATGAAGAGTGTGAGTGTGAATTGAAACAATGAAATTAATTTTGGAGGTTACAGGTTGACTTTGAAAATTTATTTATGTCTTTAAGCCTGTGAAGAACCCAATGAGGGACTTCTGCACCCTTTTGCTGTGTGGTTCCTGCCTTTGGGGCCAGAAGGGTGCTTGGAAATCTTCTGGGAGGGAAGAGAATTTTTGTGTGCGGCAATAAGGAGTCATTTCCACTGTGTAAAACAACTGAAATACTCAAATATCCCAAATACTCAAGTCATGCCAGCAGACTCACAGCAGTGGCTTCATGCACATAATATTTTGCAGTGAGCAAATACTTCTGTGGAATAACTATCAGGTTTTCTTGTAATGCTCTGGAAAGAAGGATAATTAGTGGGAGTTGTTTCTGCCTTCATAAAGGGATATCTAAGAAGAGCTGAGATAAAGAGGTCAGCTGGCTCTTTGTTTTACATCGTAATAACTCATGTCGTATTTTAATTTTCCTGCTCACTTTTATCTGCCTGTTTGAAGCATGAGAAAAAAAACCCCAAAGCCTTGTAGTTATTCCTTTTCAAAGTAGTGATGCAGGAAGGAGATACTGAACTTGAGCAAATCATTCTTTGAACCCACTACCTGCGAGTGAGAGAATGCACAGCACAAAACCAGCAGCTTTTGATAGGTCTGGAAAGTTAATTTTAAATTTTTCAACCAACAGACTTGACCTTGAGGAAAATAAGGGGATATTGACCCTCAGCACATCTGAAGGTTACACCAAGATGACAGAGAGTACATTTGGATGGAGATTAGGGAAAATCTTTTCTTGTGAGGGTGAATCAGATGTCGAGTATCATGGAAAAAGCTGTTTGTAATTATCTGTTCAGAGTGCTGGCAGTCTGGTGCCTGAGAATGGGTAAAGGTGATAAATAAATGAGATTTAAAAATTACAGAAATACAAAGTTCAGAACTGAAGTTCACCAGAGAAGAAATGTCACATAAAATAACTCCTGAAATCATGATTTTGCCGTGTTTTGTTGTTTTGGTGTCGCTTGCTTAACGGTAATTTGTTTCTGTTTTGAAAAACAAATTTTCCTTTTCTTCATCTTTCAAAATCCAGGTAAGTTCATGTCATATTTTAGGTATTGGGGAGAGTGATACAACTCTTATTCCATGTGGACTGCTAGACAAACCCAGGACATTCTTTGAGCTTTCCAAGTGGTCCTGAAAACAAAAATAGTTTTTACTATTGCAGTTGTGACTTGGTGCTGGTTTTGTGTAGGGTCATATCTGACTTTTAATTCTTCTTTTAAATGTGGCTATTTCTTTAATAAATTCTGCTCTTAAATTGTTTTTTTGGACATGTTTCTGTCTAAATTTTTCCCAATACCCCACTTTTTTTCTCAGATCTGTTTCTTTCCAACTCTGCCAGCTCCTGGAGGCTCTTCCTGCCCTTGGTCACCCCAATTCTTCATTTTTTGCTTTCTTTTTCTCCAGCTCTCTCCCTTTTTTTCCTCTCCTTATGGAAGAACCACAGCATCCTTTTGTCCATATCTTCAGAGCAAACTTCTGCCTCTTTTCTCTGATGCCTGGGAGTTTTTTATCCTCCTGGCCCCTTTTTACCTGATGCTGCAGTGTTCCAGAGTCGACGGAAGGAATAGTTGCAGGCAGAATTCCCTGTAATCCCAGCGTTCCTGGGAGGATTTTCTGTGTTCTACAAAGCTCTGGAGATCTCTGGGCTCCCTTTTTCTAGTTTATTTTATTTTTCCCCAGGGTCTTGTGGAAGTGGTTAAGTTAAATTTGACTTTATTGGAGGTAGAAGGAGGAAATACCCTGAAACTGTCACGGTGGGCGCCTCTCTGCTGGCTCTAACCAGATTCCTTGGAAACTCCACGAATGCTGAAACTTCTCAGCAGAAGAAAATGAAATTCTGTTTAATATTAGTGAAGGGTTTTCTCTCTTTTTGTGACATGGATGAAATGAATTTGGCTTACGCCCTCAGAAAAGGTGGAGCTGAAGCGTGGAGCATCTTTAACTCTCTCTCGTGCTTCTGGAACTGTAGCTCGAGGGTCTGTGGAGTGGAAAATGAATGGAAAGTAATTTTATTTTATGGAGAGAGTGACACAAGGTTTTTGTGCTGGTGCAACAGTAAGGAGACGACTATTTCTTTTCCCAGTAGTTTTCAGTGCAAGTCTGATCATAATTTGGAAGGAAAAGATGGGGTTTTAAAATCAGCTTTACTGTTCACATTTGGTTTGAAGGGTGTGATGGTTAATTATGCAGAGGAACATAAGTAATTAGGGGAATCTCTCAGTTTATGCTGCCTTAAAAGTTTAGTATTTAGATTTTTTTCTGTGTATATGGCCTGGCTATAAATCTTTAATCCAAAGTACCCCTGCACAGTCATTGGCAAAGAGAGGAACATTTTCCCTGCCTATGTTTCAGGTGGTTACAGGTGTCATCAGCTGTGCCAGAATTTTTCACCCTCAGATCTCTTTCATATTAAAGAAAATCAGGTGCTTTCAGAATGCAATCTCCGCTGTTTCAGATGTCAGCTTTCTGATGAAGTGGATTTTCCTGAAGAAGTCTCTGTGTCTCTGTAAATGCCTCTTTGGCTTGAGGGCTTCTGGTTGTCTTCCTGTGCAGACAACTTATATAAGGAAGGTTATTTTCACGCAAAAGATGTAAATATTGTCATGGCCCCCACATCCATGGCACACAAAAACTGCTGATTATAAATCAGAAACATCCTGTGTGACAGGACAAGGAGCAGTGGTTTGAAATTGAAAGAGGATGGATTAAGATTGGATAGAAGGAAGAAATTTTATGTGACGAGGGTGTGAGGCCCTGGAATAGAATTCCCAGAGCAGCTGTGGCTGCCCCTGGCTCCCTGGAAGTGTCCAAGGCCAGGTTGGATGGGGCTTGGAGCAGCCTGGGGCCAGTGGAAGGTGTCCCTGTCCATGGCAGGGTTGGAATTAAATGATCCTAAAGATCCCTTCTAACCCAAACCATTCCAGGATTCCTTATCAGAACATTTCTTTGCCTTTTAAATATTTTGTGCAGAACTGGGGGGACTCAGGGGTTTTACACTGGGCCCCATTTTTCCTTTGGGATCTATCGTACACTCCATAGTTCTGTTAATTTAAGTTTTTACCTCTTTGGCCTTAAAATTTCTTTGGTCCTCTGAGGAATCCCCACATTTCTACTTGTTCCTGCATTCCTTGGGACTGGGAATGTCCTGCAGGATTAATTATGGATGTGGCCACGGGGGAATGGAAGTGGATTTAGAGCCCCTTCCCACAGAGGGGTTTTGGCATTGTGCTGCAGGTTCTCATGCAAGGGCTTCCCTAAATTTTTGGAGGAGCTGCCTGTGCTTTCCTGGAATTTCCTGCTGTGTTCTTGGCAGGATGCTGTGATAGCACTTTAAGAGAGTAATAAATAGCTTGTGTAAGTCGTTCCTTTTAAGTTAGAGTTTCTATAGAACAATTTTACAAATTGTTGCATGTCACAGCTGTAAATGGGTCGAGCACATTGCCGAGTGTGGAGCTGACAACAAAAAAAAGATCTGGGCTTGTACTACTCGTGAGAAGAAAAAAAGCTATTTTATACTCCATTAAACTGTTACACATCATAAATAATTTATGCTCAGCCTGCTCTGTTCTGTAGCAAAGATGATAAAACTCGACATTTTCGGAGCATTTTAATGGATATCATCATTTTCATGACTTTCTCTGTAACAGAAACCTCGTTCCTGCAATATTCCCCTGGTCATTATATGGATGCAACTGGGTTAAATTACAAGAGTGCATTCAAAAGTGAGTCCTTGAGTCTTGCTCTGTGTTCCACAAGTATCTAGGAATGGATTTAAAATATATTTGGGTTGGAAGGGACCCTAAAGATGATTTAATTACAACTCTCCTGTTTTAGGCAGGGATGTCACCCACTCGAGCAGGGTGTATATGTAGTGTCTCTATATAATTTTGCTCATTTTCATTAATATTCTAATTTTATTCATTATTTCTATCATTTCCAGAAGTATCTAAACACCACATGTGATATTATGAGGATGTCTCTGTTCCAGACCAGAATATTGATGATTTTTCTACTTTATACTGAACTTTTAGATAATTCATATGTTTTCTCAAGCATATAGGAAGGCTTTTATACTGTTTTGTGTTCTTAAATATGCCCTTTGCTTTGCCAGTGAAAATTTCTTAACTTTGTCTTAGTGAAAAGCTCTCCAAACAAAATAACATTGTGAAAATAAAACATGCCTGGAGATTAAAAAGAAGTCAAACAACAAAACTGAAGTCTTTTGGACAGCAGCATTTTTTAAAACGTGGAATTTAAAAGCTGACTGACATTTTCAAAATCATAGAAAAATGTCTGAATGGAGAACGAATTCTGTTTATTGATACAGTGTTTTGGGCCTTCTGAGAGTGTTACTGCTGTGTTCTCCTGAGGTGTGGTGTGATCTGAAACTCTAAAGGGCTAAAATGTGGCTTCACTTAGAGCTGCCTGACTTCCTGTTGCTAATAAAGGTATAAAATATGATATTCCTAAAAGGGAACTGCTTAATCCAGTGAGTGATGCAGTGGAAGTGTCCAGAATTGATATTTGACTTGGGGTGACAGTGCTGGATTTAAGGATGAATCCAGAGTGCCATTAATAGAAATTGAAGTTCAGGTTCCAGTGTTAGTAGTGGGAGTTCATCCTTAACTTAGAAATGAGATAACATGTCCTGGTTTGGAAAGAAAGGTGTCTGCTAAGGAGGGCAGGAGCCTCCCTTGGAATGGAGAATGTAAACCCCCTCCCTATGAATTACTATAATTTTGAAATTCAGGGGCTCTCAGGGAACGATGTGGGAATAGGAATAACAGTTCTTTACTAGGAAAATTAAAATAAAAATGCAGTAGTACAAAAAATCAACCCCTGACAGAGTCAGAATACAGCCTGACAGTGTTGGTCAGGGTGTTGGGAACAGCCCCATCCAGCCCTCCTGCAGTGACAGATGTGCTTCTATTGGAGCAATGATCCTGCAGGAGGGTGAAGTTTCCCTCTGAAGCTCCAGTGCTGCTGAGATGGGTCTGGTTTTCCTCTGGGAATCCAACCAGGCTGTGCTGCTGTTCCAAATCCCAGCTTTTATCCAGGCAGGAATGCTGGGCTGCTCCCCCTGGGTGCAGCATCTCCCAGTGGGATGATGGAATTGTCTCAGCCATGCAGTGAGCCTCGATGGCCCATCAACAGCAGATATCCCCTGCAGCTGTGAGGGATGGGAGGGATAAAGAAACACTGCCCCAGCTGGTTTTTAACAGGTGGTAATAGAATACATACTTTTGTTACATCTTACATTGCAACCTAAGACATAACATTAACTTTTTATTTTCCTGTGAAGACTGCAAATATTTCCCAAAAGAATCTTTTTTTTTGACAAATCAGTTTTCATGTTTATGCTCCTACACAAACTACAATCAGTTGGGTTGGAAACCTCCTTAAGATCCTCCAGTCCAACTATGCCTCAGCACTGCCATGGCCACCAGTGACCCATGTCCCCAAGTGCCACCTCCACATGGCTTTAAATCCCTGCAGGGATGGGGACTCCACCCCTGCCCTGGACACCCTGTTCCAATGCTCATTATTTCCATGATAATACAGATGAAACTCTGGATATTTGTGTTTAATGCCATTGTAGTGTTGAATTTTCAATGATGGCAGAGATTTTTTGGGGTTTTGTGTGTGTTCTCCGAAGTATTTTTGTGTAGCTTTAGTGCATCTTTATAATAGAAATATCACCTTAAACTTGTTTTGCATTAAAGGAATAATCAAGTAGTTTTGGTCTCTGTGAGAGAGTGGGTGTGTAATTATATCTTAAATTTCTCTTTGTTGTTACCTGCTCCTTCAAAACCGCTCAAACCTGAGTAGAATATTGCAGAAAATATTTTCTAGATAATGAAATTCATGGTCCTCTGCCAGGAGATGACTTTGACTGGGGAACTGTCCTCGGACAAATTAGTGATGGTTCCCATTGTGTAGAACATTGCAGAAACAGCAACAGCCATATTAAATCTTAATCAATAACAATGTTTCACTAATTACAGGAGCGAGTTTGTATATTGGATAAATTGCTGTTTGTAAACGTTGTATTATATTAACTAAACCAGCTAATTACCAGAGCAGAATAAACATAAGGTTTGCTAAAAGCTTCCATCCGTAGCTCGGAGCAGTGGCTGCTGTCTAATATTTCAGTCAATGTGGAAAATAAGGTAATGACATTATAAATACATTTATAACACAGGACGATTTCTTCTGAAATGCATGTAAGTATTATTGCTTTACTATGAAATATGATTTATTTAATGCATTTCAGCCCCCATAATATTAAGATATAATTGAGATGGGGGGAAAAAATTGCATGCAGTCAGTCTGCATGAACGTGAATCACAGTCTAAATTGCTTGTAATTTTAAAGGCACTTAGGGGAATCGTGAAATTTAGCTAATGCAGCCTTTGGTGTAAAAAATGGGAAGAAAACAATTGGCCAGTCTTTCAAGTTTTATTTGACATCACATGGTGGGGGTTTTTTTTTAGTATCCTGGTGACAGCCAGGCTGGGAATGAATAAACAGAGCTGCTAAAACTTTATCCCCATCTCGTGATAAGAAATAGCTGCAGATCTGGTGAGGGCCAGGCATTTGGAGTGAGCAAGGAACAGAGCTGGGGGTGGTCTGGCTGAAGCCACGGGAAGGGAGAGGATGATAGCACAGGCAGTGCTGATGATCCAAGATGGGAATCGTTCTGCTGGCACTGGGAATTCTGATGGTTGTTGCTTTCAAAAGGCTGCAGCTTTCAGGTCTGGCCTTTATGGTTTAATTACTGGCTGAGCAGTTGCTGGTGATTTCACTGAATCACCGAGCTCCCACATGGGCACCACCAGTAGAGCTCTGCCTGAGCAATCCCACTTTTCCTGCTAATGGACACCAGCCTGGGCTTAGCTTAACATGAGCTGTCAGCTGGAGGGAATCTGGCACTGCTCATTGTCCTCAAGCTGGGTTTGGCTCCAAGGATGGAATAAACAAGTCAGAGTAACCCCTCTGGCTGGGCCAAGATCGCTTGATCTCAGTAGGAGATGAAATGGGTGCTTGTAAAATAAAGCTCTTTCTGGGTTTTATGATAAATAACTTCTGCTGAAGAGATGACTTCTTGCTTTTAAGATATTTGTCATTTCTTGTGTAAAATGTATTAATGATTCTATAAAATATAAATCCATAAATTCCATAAAATCTAAATCACGGAATCACAGAGTGGTTTGGGTTGAGAGGGATTTTTAAAGCTTTTCCCATTCCATCCCCCTGATTACAGAGAATAATTGTATTCTGGAATGGTCTGGGTGGGAAGGAACCTGAAAGATCATCTCATTCCAACCCCTGCCATGAGCAGGGACACGTCCCACTGTCCCAGGCTGGTCCAGGCTGGCCTTGGACACTGCCAGGGATCCAGGGGTTTGGGAATTCCTGCCCAAGATCCCATCCAGCCCTGCCCTCTGGCAGTGGGAAGCCATTCCCTGTGTCCTGTCCCTCCAGGCCTTATTCCCAGTCCCTCTGCAGCTCTCCTGGAGCCCCTTTAGGCCCTGGGGTGTGTTTGGATCCTTCTTTTCTCCAGGCTGGGAACCCCCAGCTCTCCCTGCCTGTCTCCAGAGGAAGTCCTGTCCCATCGCCCATAATTTCAGGGTTATTGGCAGGCAGGGCATCACAAGGTAGGAGCTGAAACAAGGAGTCAATCAATGGCTCATCCCTGTCATTTCCTCTCTGGCCAGACTCCAGGCTCTGGGCAGCACCTTCTCCATCCAGGAATGCCAGTGGGGGAAATGAAGGCCTCCAGCAGCTCCTCCTGCTCCCCTTGCAGGAGTTGTCCCTCACTAACTGTCCCAGCAGCCATTCATGCAGACACTTCCCTGATTTCCTTTGAGCTTTGTCCCTCTGCTGGAAAAGTTGGAAAGAATGGTTTGAGCTAATCCAATTCCCTCGCTGCTGGATTGACACAAACAGCCCCAGACCTGTGGCACTGGGATCAGTAACCTTTGCCGAGGGAGCAGCTGCACCTGGAAGATGATGTTGAATCTCATTTGACCCAAATTAATTTAAATCTCCTGCTATGATTAGTTACTTTGTGGGTAGTACAGACTGGAAAATTCTCTAAGCCTTTCTAATATTAACTCCAGATTACTGGATGTAATCACTTTTTTAATAAAAGAGAACTTGGAGGCTGGCAAACCACATTGGTTTTATTTTGTGTGATTAATTAAAAAGCATAGTAAGGATGAATAATAAACATAAAGAATTGGTAGCTCCACTGAAGCACCACGGCTCCCTTGCCTCTGTGTACTTCTACAGGCCGTTGCCAAGAGATTTTGTGAGGATTGATTAAAATAGTTTGAAATAAGGCACTGTCTATAGAAGTTCAAAGTAATTGGGATAAGTACTTTTATTAATAAAGAGAGCTTCCATAGAATGAATTCTATCTCCGGGGCTCTCAAAGGGCTTTTGCAAGTTAAATATATAATTAAGTACATTATCTCACACTATTCACAGAAATATTTTTTTTTTCCTGGGGTAGAACACAGTAGCAAATTATGGTGTGAAGATTTATGTGAAGTTCTGCTGTTAAATGAGAAAAATACAGTCCTTGTATTGTTGAAATCCAGTGTACCACGACGAGTGAGTGTTAGAACAGAGAGAAGACGACCAGTAGAAGCTCAGCCTAAAATTGATCAGCAGTATGAGCTTAGGGAAGGCTTGTATTGCCTTCTGAGCAGAGGATGTGGAATTAACATCTGTTGTCATCTACATCTTTCTGTGGAACTTCAGTGGCTCCAGGGCAAGGACTGAGCTCCGTCTAAATTGTGACCCTGTTGCTTTTTGCATTGAGGCTGCTCTGGGGAGTTGTATTTTTGGGTTAGGTCTGGTCTGGTGCAGCAGCCAGAGTTTATTTGGGACCAGCTTTGTGATTTGTGGAGGCACAGAATTCCTATCTTGGAGTTAGAGGACGTGACTGGAGCAGTCTGAGTGAATGAAGTGGGGCTTGGGGCTGCTCCTCCTCCTGCACTTGGGTCACATCCACCCCATGGAATGTTCCAGGCTGGGGCAGAGGGGCTGGAAAGCTGGGAAAGGCCCTGGGGGTGCTGGTGACAG
>VYXD01001826.1:1205100-1248754 GCA_013397195.1 Hylia prasina | reverse complement strand
TTATATCTAATCACACTCGAGTAAATTTTTATACTCAGAGTGAAGAAACAAGTCCACCTGTGTGCCTAAAGCAAGCCAAAAAATCCACCTGTGTTTGCTTTCCAGCTTAATTTTGGTGGAATTAAGAATTCCAAATCCCTGCCTACAATTTTTATGTCACTTGACCACAGCTCCATTATTGGCTCTCATTTAATCTGAGCATCCTGAACATTAAATACTTCCAATACTTCCTTGAAAATCTGCTTGTTGACTGCTAGAGTATTGATCTGGGAATAAAAATGTGTTGTCTAGAATATTTCTCTGTTTTCTTTTAGATTAATGTAGACTTTGGCAGAAGTAAAAACACTGAAAGGTGAGACCTCCTTAACTCCCTGACAGGGAAAAAATCAAACATAATAAAAATAAGATGTCTACTTTGAATAGGCACATTCCACTCTGAGAATTGCTCATTGATTTTATCTCAGTTTTTTGGGGGTTTTTTTTTGGGTTGTTTTAAAATCTCCATTGATGCAGCAGCTCTGTTTACGTGGAGCACAGACCACGTGCATTTTGGATTTCTTGTTACAGATTTAGAAAACTAGAAATTCACGTTTCTCTTAAGATTTTGAACCCTCACAGCTTAAATTCCAGGGAAAACTGCTGTGTCTGTTTTTTTTCTTAATGAACTCCAGTTAAGTTTCAGGAGATACGAGTTTTTTTCCTCATCATTAAATAAGATTATTGCTCACTCTGTGTTACAGATTAATCGTTCACAGGAGCAAACAAGACTCTCTTGCATTTTAGTTGAATTTGTGCACACCTGGGGTGATACTCACTCCACATAATTCACCATTCCAGCTTTCCCCTGGAATGTCTGGGAGCTGTAAGTCACTGGCAGGAATGACAATTATGCTTCCACCACAAGGATTTTAACTTGGGCATGGAAAACCCAGCTCTCAGTTCCTGGAAGTGGAGTGGAACGTGGCAGATGCCTGATGGAGCTCTGTGGAATAAAGAGAGGAGGGAAAAATTGTCATTGCCAGGAACTGGCTGGGTTTGGAAAGGTAAAAGATTGTCTCTGTATTTAAAATCAGGGCTGGAGCCCTTCTGCCATGGAGAAAACTTGAGGTGCTTACCTGGAGGAGGCTCCAGGGAGAGCTTCCAGAACATTCCAGGGCCTGAAGGGGCTCCAGAAGAGCTGCAGAGGGACTGGGGACAAGGGACAGAGGGACAGGACACAGGCAATGGCTTCAGATGGGAAAAGGGGAGATTTGGGTGGGATCTTGGGCAGGAATTCCTGGCTGGGCTGGAATTGCCAGAGCAGCTGTGGCTGCCCCTGGATCCCTGGAATGTCCAAGGCCAGGTTGGACACTGGGGCTTTGAGGACAGTGGGAGGTGTCCCTGCCATGTCCCTGCCATGACACTGGATCTCCTTTAAGGTCCCTTCCAACCCAAACCCTTCTGTGATTCCATAATTCCAAATGCGCCAGAAGATCCCTGTGAGTATTTTCCAGCATATAAATAATTTTTATATCGTTTTGGATGGTCAGAGATTGCTACGGGATAAGATTTATTGCAAGAAAATCTATTTTTTCAATTCCTCGTGGAAACCCAGGTATTTTAGCCTCTCCATCCATGGGTATCTGTGTTAAAGGCAGAGTGTCAAGTGAACTTCAATATCTGAGTTGCCACGCTGATAGATGGGATAACTTGCTGATAGTAGCAAGGCCATTAAATGTAATTATAGCTACATATAAAATAGGTAGTATAATTTCTTGTTCCCTACGCTGCAAAAATGTATTTTTTTTCCCCTTGTTGAAATTTCTTTTTGAAATCTCTTAACCTCTGTTGTATTTGTGAACTCCTCTAGTCTTAAATTTTTTTAAAAAGGAGACTGTCTTTGAGAGTGGGGTAGAAGGGAACTTGAAGCTCATCCACTGCCACCCCTGCCATGGCAGGGACACCTTGCACTGTCCCAGTTGCTCCAAGCCCTGTCCAGCCTGGACTTGGACACTCCCAGGGATCCAGGGGCAGCCACAGCTTCTCTGGGAATTCCACCCCAGCCCCTCCCCACCCTCCCAGGGAAGAATCCCTTCAATCCCCAGCCCAGGTGTTATTCCCATTTCACTGCAGAGCCACATCTTGTTTAATAACCTGCATCTCAGCAGGGTGTCATGTACTCCGTGTTAGAAAGGATGAATAAACATTTTATGAGATACTTTCCTCGATTTATGATCAGTCATGTTTTGTTCCGCAGATTTTGCCTCTTCCTCTTAAAGGACAGAGCAAAGTTGTAACTCTTCTATCATTTCCAAATTAATCTAATTTGAACAATCCTTTGCCATTCTCAATTTCATGCAAATACCAGTGCCATTACTTGTGCAAATAGCTGGTGTGTCTCTCCACGTTTAGAAAATTAAGCATTAATTCTCACTGTGGGCTAGGACAGGCTGTATCGCATGACAAATAGATTGGAGGCATGCAGGAAAAAAATAACACTTCACAAATCCAGCAGAGAGCTTTGCTTTCGAGCGCTCACAGCGTTGGGCAGCACAAAAAGATTGTGTAAAAATTGACATGTTTTAGCAGCTCCCAAAAGAGGGTGGGTTTTTTTGGGTTTTTTTCCCCCATTATTGTAGAAATACTTGGCAGCTTCTATTTTCCTGAAGCATCCTATTGACTGGGATGAAACCTCTTTTTTTAGAAAGCACTTTTAAGTGTTTGCTTTCCCTTCCAGACGCTCTCACCCAAAACAGAAAAAAAATGTTCCTGTTAAAATGATGGTATTCCTTTGGAAAATGCACGGATTGTGGAGTCTCCACGCGCTGCACAGACAGTCCTCAGACTCCTGGCAAGCATCCCAGAGAGCCTGAAAGGAAAAGAAGGGAAAGAAATCTTTCCTGAGGCTGCACAAGGAGTTCAACTGAGGGCACAGCTCGTCCTCCTGTATGGCTCTTCCTCAATTTTGGGGTCGTTTTTGAGAGATGAAGGAAGGGCACTATGGATTACCTGGGTGGGGACACCTTCTATTGTCCCAGGCTGCTCCAAGCCCCAATGTCCAGCCTGGCCTTGGACATTCCAGGGATCCAGGGGCAGCCACAGCTGCTCTGGCAATTCCGGCCCAGCCAGGAATTCCTGACCAAGATCCCACCCAGACCTCCCCTTTTCCAGTCTAAAGCCATTCCCTGTGTCCTGTCCCTCCAGGCCTTGTCCCCAGTCCCTCTTCAACTCCCCTGTCACCCTGGTTTTGAGGATTTTTCTAGGCCTTCTAATTTGTCTTTCATATTGGAGTCAATTTTTACTTTCCCACACTTTTTACTATAAACAAGGGCTTTGTTTTCCTAACTGTCCTTCATTGTTTACATATTTTTAGGTAGGAGGAGAAAGTTGATTTGACAGTTGTCTTGACCAATGTGGTTTGGGAGGTGGGATTTCATCCTCCAATTCACAGGAAACCTTTGGAAATGTAAAAAATTGAGTTTTGTAAAGCCTTTTCTTGCTTTGCTCATCACTGTGCCCTCATGAGGTTCTTTCGTCTCAGGTTGCAGCACTCTGCTGGGGCCCCTTTAGGTCCTGGAATATGCTGGAAGCTCTCCCTGGAATTTTCTCCCAGAGTGGAAGTGGGAAGGGAGAAGCCTGAGGAGCTGCCAGTGGTGGTTTCCCTTGGTGAACCAGGGACATGGAATCCCGGTCCCTGTCTTCCATGGGCTTCTCAGCACTTTTGTTCTCCTTCAGGCTGGAAATTGCTCATTTTGCTGCCTGGATTTCTCTGTGTTCAGGGCAATGAGGCTGATGGTTGGAAATTCACTGAGCAGAGACTTGCTCAAGCCATTGGATCCAGTCAGGGTTTGTGGCTCAGCAGTATTAAATTCCTCATTAACTCTTATTTTCCCTGCTGATGAGATTCTTTGTTTTGGTTTATATCTTTAACAGCAGCTCCTCACCCCCTTTAGCTGTTGCCCCAAACAAGGAGAGGCTGCTCTGCACAAAGCTCTGGGTGTGGATTTGTCATTCCCAGATGAATTCCCATCTTGAGTGCGTTAAAAAAAAACGGCAAGGTCGATTTTGAACTTAAAAACAGCATCACAGCAGCTGAAAGGGGCTGAAATTCGGGACTCAAATCAGGATTTTTGTCAGATACCACAAGGAATAAAGTAGTTCCTTGGAGTTTCCTTCTGCTTATGATCTCAAATAATTGACACATGACAGATTTCATTGTTCTTAATTGCTTTATAGTAATATTATATTATTAAAGGATGTTTAGTGCTCCAAGGAATCCAGAGTCTGAGGTAGCTCAAAGGTAAAAATGTGGATGTTTTCAGAGGTAACACGAACATCTCAACTTTTTCGGGTTTTGCTGAGCGATCGGCTTCGCTGATAACTTGTGGCAATGAGTTCTGCAGGTTAATTATGCATTTAATTGGTTTCAAATTTGTTGCTTTTCAATTTCACTGTTCACTGAATATTTCCTCGGTCTTGTATTATGAGAGGGAGTAAACAGGAGAGCCTGGCTCACCTTCTCTGAACATTTAATTATTTTGTGTACCTCTCTCCTGTACACAGAGCTCTTCTCAGGGGTTTGGTCTTTATGTATCTCCAGCTTGTTTCTTTTCCAAAGCTTTTCTCTGCAGTGACCAGAATATAAATATACAGAGAGTGGCCAGAGCTCTGGGACTATCTGAATTTTATTTATATCAAATACTGTGATCTCAGTGTGGTGCTGTCTTCTCCTTCCCCTTTTCTTCATCACTCTCCTGTTTTTATTTTGCTGTTTTAACACACGGGACGAGTTTTCCTTGGCTTTTCCTGCAGGAATATCAAGTTTTTCTCTGGGGCTTTATAGTCAGGATAGAAAAAAGCTTCACTTGGCTGGTGCTGACTTGTGCTTCCAAGTTATTTTCCACTCATCCTCATTGGATCCATCCCTGGAAGTGTCCAAGGCTGGGCTGGACAGGGCTTGGAGCACCCTGGGATAGCAGGAGGTGTCCCTGCCGTGGCAGGGGTGGCACTTCAAGGTCCCTTCCAACCCAAACCCTTCTGGGATTTTACCTGCCATGATCTTCTCTGGTTTGATCTTTTTGGCCATTCAATCCAGTAATTTCTATGAAACCCTTGAGATTTTCATCAGAGTTCATTATTACTTGCTTTACATTTTTCTGTGCATAAAATGCTGTTGGGTTATTTTTGAATACTCTGTTGGACAGCTGGTTTATTCTTTCCAAATGTGACAAAAATTTACACTAAACTGTATAAACATTTTAGTAGAACCATGTAGAACTACGTTTTTGGAACAATCCCTGCAGTGTTAAACCATTTCAATGTTGTGTCAGCAAATGTTCATGACAGGGATGTCAGAGCATGGAATAGAAATGTCAGCATCAGTCCCTCTCTTCCATGCATTTCCAGCTTCCAATTACTTAATTATAGTCATAAGTTTGAGGGTTTGTTTAGTTGCCCAGTCCCAAATTCCTGGCACGCTCAGACATTGACCATCTGAACAGGGCAAGGGCTTTTAAAAAAATAAATTATTGCAATTTATTTTTCTACTGTGATCTTCACGAAACTCAAGCCTTTGTTTCCCTTCCTGTCTTGCATTAAATCTTCTTTTTCCATCCAGTTTGAATATTTTCAGTGCTTACAATATTATTTATTTCTGTTAGAATAACACAAACACCAGCAGAGCTTGAAGTATAATTATGTTAAACACTGCACAGATGTGTAGTGAGTTTCAGGCTCTGCCCTGGAGACTCTGCAATCAAATGAGAAGAGAAATAAAAGTGCAGTGAGTGGAAGTTGGACACAGAAATTCAATGACACGTGTTATAGGATTATATAAAAGGAAGATGCTCACCAATAATCGATGCATAAATCAATCCCAGCCCCTTTCAGAGCTGCTCTGCTCAAGGTAATAATTCTCTGGTGCTTTTATTTCAGAATAAGTTGTTCAGTCTTTAAAGAAAACGCTGGAAGACCAGCGTTGTAATTTAGTAATTAAAATACAAAGAGCATTAAATCCTGCTGTGTTCTCCCACTTTCCCAAGGCTTTTCTGGATCTTTGTTTGTAATTTAGTAAGGTGGTAATTTAAAGAGTTATGGTAACTACGTGGTATTAACTTCGGATTTTCATACTTAGTTAAATATTTTATGGATATTAAGGGAAGAACTACAAACTGTACTATTAATTGTTTCAATTGAGTTTTCAGAGTGCTGAAAAAAAATGAAACAGAGCTAAAAACTGACTTATTAATTGGATAAGTTTCATGTATGTGCACACCAGTTACCCGTAAATATTTTCTTTACCACTTGAATTTTTTGTGTGTCTCGACGCCAAAAGGTCTTTGGGGAAAGTTGGACATTCCAAAAATTCCCCAAAATTATCTTCCCTTGGCAATGCTAAGGTTAATCCCTGAATTTCACTGTTGAGTCAAATATTCTGCTTAAAGATGAATTTGTTTCTGAGTTACATCTTCAGCCTGAAATTATCTGCTGGTTACAGTTCTTTTATTCTCAAGCTGAATTGGAAAATCTCTGGGAAATAAAATGGCTGCATAATTTGAGACTGAATCAATGAGTTTTGATGGTGTGTTTATTACTAAATAGAAGAATTCAATTTAACATGATCAAAAATAAAGAAAAAAAAACAAAATACCTTTAAGACAACAGATTATCTGTATTTTTAGTGCCTTTTTGAACATCCAGAGATGAAGGTTCTGCTTGTGTTGTGCCTGTCAATTTGAGAAACACCTGATGTAGTTACAAGTGGCTCAGTTCTGTGTCTTGAGCAGAAATCAATCCCTTGAATAGCAGAGCAGCAATAAACGTCCTTTTATTTGCTATTCCAAAGTGGATTTCCCTCCTTGGGCATCATCACTCTTTGCCTTCAGTGGGAATTGGTTCCCAGGATCACAGATTGAAGCAACTTGTGCTGGGAGGGAATGATATCAATTCATGCAGAGTTTGGATCACTTGATAGAAGAAGTGGGATATTCACAGATGGAAAATAACTCTGGAGAACGGCCCCTGATGCTGAGAGGCCTCTAATAAACACAAAATACAGGAGGTTTTCAATGGGATTCCAAATGAGATTGGCTTTGAAGTGGCTTCAATGAGGTGGTGAATTTTTATTGCTTTTATTAATGCAGCATCCCTAAGAATTATTTCACTCTCTATGTGCAGTCCATTGAATCTTCAGGTTGCAAAGCACAAGAACTGGGGCTTTTAAAATTATAATAATACAGCACTGATGAAAAATGATGCTGGGTTTTGGACAGAAGAATGAAGAGTCCTAGGTGGAAAGCTTAAATTTCAGAATTTTCTCAGAGTATTTGGGTATCAGGCAACTCAGGTGCAAATTTCTTCTCTCTGGCTTGGTTTCAGTGGTGAATTTTTGGAAGGGAGTTGCTTCCTTACGTTTTTCTTTGTTTTACATCATGTTTTGTTTAAAAATACATCAAATATTGGCTGACTGTGCTTAGCAATATCTTTTCTTTACCATTCTGTTGTTTAATCCAGGAATTTCCAAATATTTCTGCAAAATCATCGTCACTATCAATTCTGAACACGGTAAAAAATGGCAAAAATATTTATGATTTGCTGCAATAGTGGTGTAACAACAAAGATGGAAGTAGAGCACAGTCCTAAATCAATTTACTGACAGTTTTTTATCCTGAATTTTACAGGATAACGGTCCTCTTGCTCTGTTTTGTAGAGAGAAATCCACTTTGGCTCATATGGAGCAGTCTCTGCTTCTTTCAATTTAGTGAAAAACTACATATTTGACATACAACTGAAACATCAGAAGCTGTCAGCCACAGTTAGAGACAATATTTGAATTGCTACAAATACCTGGCAGCAGTACAGATAGTCTTTAAAATGTTTGATCTCCTTGGACTGTGTTGGCTGACTGAAAAGCATGGGTAGAGTTTCAGGAATAAGTCATGCCTCTCTTTCATTCCCAGTGACATGCAGAGATGTCGTTCAGTTTTTTTTTCAGCGTCTCTTTTTCCTTTGAACCACGGTTGGATGGAAACACGAGGCTTTTCTGCCTGTTGCTAATCACTAGAATAGTCATGAGTGTATTTTAATTTTTATTTGCAAGGAAATAAAGTCTCGGGAGTCTGTTGTCTTGAAGCTGAGCAAACCAGATGGTTCATTCGGAGTTTGGTGGGAAGTGGCAGCTTTTCTTTTGGGCTGATATTGTACAAGGATGGGTTGGACAGGGCTGGGAGCAGCCTGGTCTGGTGGAAGGGGTTGGAATGAGATGATCTTGAAGGTCACTTCCACCCCAAACCAGTCTGGGATTCTGTAATTGCTCATTTCTGCTCACCTGGTACAAATGGGTGACTTTACTGCCCTCGTTTTGGGGTAGGATCATAAAATAAATTGGGCTGGAAGAACTTGGGGTCCTCTCAAGCGAGTGGTGACTCAGAACTTCCCTCCTGCTGCTCCTCCTCCGTGAGCCCTGTCCCTGCACGGGGCCTGAGGGTCCTTGCACGTGGAGAAGGCTCAGCAGAGCTGTTCTGTCTCCATGCTGGGAGGTTTCCAACCCTGAGCTGGGTACGGCCTTGGGGTGCCAGCTCTGGCCTCTTCCTTGCTCCCTGCTTGAGCAGAAACCTCTGGGATGTCTCTGGGTGTGTCTGATCTCCCTGAATCATCCACCTCCTCCTCCTCTGGGTGTCCCACATTGTGGAGGGGCTGCCCAGGGAGGTTTGGAGTGCCCATCCCTGGAGGTGTCCAAGGAATTCCTGAAGGTGGCACTCAGGGCTCTGGGCTGGGGACGAGGTGAGGATTTGGCACAGCTTGGCTTTGATGATTTTGGAGGGCTTTTTCCAGCCTCAGTGATTCTGAGATTTTTCTTGTTCAGCTTTTTATTCTGGCATAACAGAAGCTCTTCTTGTTGGGCCAGCAACCTCAATGAATTTCTGCCTTGGTGAAAAGCAACACTCCTGTGGGTTTTCCTGTGTGTATTCCCGTGACTCACATTAGGATTGGAATCTGTAACTCTTTTCTTGGCATTTGTACTTTTGTGTTTTTCTCCTTTGGTCTATAACGAGATTCAGTAAATGAAGCTTCTTGTCACATCTTCTGTTCTACGCTAGATCTTTGCTTGTTCATAAATTCAATTTTTTAATTTTCTCCATTAGCCTCCTCCTCTCAATATGATCTTTTTTATCTGCTCGACTCACTCTTTTAGGACTTCATTATTTTTAGAAAATGTACTGTGGCACATTTAATGGTAATTACAAAAGCTTGTTTTAATTACACTTGTCAAAGACTCTGTTTTATGATGCATTATTGGTGCTGCCGTTTCCAATTCCTAACAATTCTCCACCTTTACAAGTGGAAATGAACATCCCTCTTTTCAAGTGATGTGTCCACATGATTTTTTTTGTGCTTAGGGATGATTTTGTGCATAGTGATAATTGAAAAGCAATTCTTTGAGGAGGAAGGGACCGACATCTGTTCCCAAGAATACCCGTAAGTTCCCGGTGTTGCCTGATCAGAATGATGGGTGTACTTATATGCTGAAATAGAGGGTTAAAATTTAAATCTGGGGCAGTTCAACATCCATTAAATGTGGAAATTGGGAATTATTTTTTCTTGGGACACTCCATGCAGTGGAAGAGGAGAGAAGTTCTGCTGATCATAATAATTTATGCAAATAATGAAGCTGTATCTGATTTTATCCATGTGCAAGTGTGAATGCACAGGGCTACACCTGGGTGAGTGGGAGAGGAATTGAGTGGATGTCAGATCCCTGGACACATCCAAGGTCAGGCTGGACAGGGCTCTGAGCAGCCTGACAGAGTTGAAGATGTCACTGCTTGTGCAGGGATATGGGAGATGATCCTTTTAAGGATCCTTTTAATGTCCCTTCCAGCCCAAAGCATGATTTGTGAAATGCCCAAAAACTGTTTTGCAATGTGACACTCACAGCCTGGACCTGAATTCTGAGCTCTGGAATTCACACCTAGCTCTAACCCATGGATATGCTCATCCAGCAAACCTCAGGCTGGAAAACACATGGAAACAATGTGGTAGAAGACCATGTTTAGAGAAGATCACGTGTAGAGAACATGATGTTTTGGGAAGATGATGTTTAGAGAAAATCATTTTTTGAGAAGATGATATTTAGAGAAGATGATATTTTGAGAAGATCATGTTTAGAGAAGACCATGTTTTGAGAAGAACATGTTTTGAGAAGATGATGCTTAGAGAAGACCATGTTTTGAGGAGATGATGTTTGGAGAAGACCATGTTTTNTGAGAAGATGATGCTTAAGAAGACCATGTTTTGAGGAGATGATGTTTGGAGAAGACCATGTTTTGAGAAGATCATGTTTTGAGAAGATGATGCTTAGAGAAGACCATGTTTTGAGGAGATGATGTTTAGAGAAGATGATGTTTAGAGAAGATGATGTTTTGAGATCTCTCTTGTGCTGGTGCATCCCACTGATCCTGAGCTGCCAGCAGATCTCCTGTGGGCTTAGGGAGCTGCCACCACTTCCTTTTAACCTTTAATCCATTAATTTTTCCTTCAGGCTCATCCCAAGACCTGCAGATACTCCATGTGGGCTTTCCCATGAGAGGAGCCCTCATTGCTGTGCTCAGCATTTCCTTTGGAAAATCTTCACTCACAAACCTGATGTGACAGGAGCTCTTCTAGCCCCAGTGCCAGGTCTGGAATCCTTGGATGTTCCTTGGATGTGCCTTTGGTGTCCACCTACCCCATCTCCTGATGTTTGGTGAGATGAAGCAAAACCTTCAAAGGACTTGCACCTGGCTGATGTTAATTTATAAATTCAAACTGGGCTCTCATTTTGAAGCAGATCGTTCTTTTCCCCAAAAAACACAAACTGGAGCCATCTCAGCAGGCCCACTGTAGATTTTTGGGATGTTAATGAGTCTGGAGCTTGGAGTCTGTGGTGAGGGGTAGCTCAAAACCTGGGGTTGCCAAAGGCTGAGCCTGAAATCTGCCCACAAACCTACATTAAACCAGCTGATAATGATTTTTTTTTATCTGCTCCTTAAATAATAGCAATTTATGACCACACACACCTGGCATCTTGTTCCATCCAGCAAAAGATTCCTTTCTTTCATTTTTAAAATTTAATTATTAAACATAGATTTTCAACCAGCTGCTTATTTGCTCTGTTCTGCCTCACAGAGGACAAAATAAATGGTTTTTTTTGTTGTATCCAGTGTGAGCAGTGTGAGTTGGTTTTGTCACAGGATGGCTCTGCAGGTGTCCCTGCAGTCAGGTACAAGGTGATTCCTGGAATTTTTTTTTGTAGGGAAGAAATCCATTTTTCCAGTGCTGGCAGCTCCTACCAGTGCTGTGCCAAATCCAGGGGCTACCTTTGAAAACAAAACCCGGGTTGGCTTTTAAACTTTGGTCCAACTTCTTTGGGATTGTGCAGAACTTGTGTTTAATATTGGTGATCTGGGGTGGTTTTGAGAGCAGAGGTGGCTTTTTGAAGCTGTTGTTTAGGAAACACCCAAGCAAAGGTTTTGTTTATTAGAATTTCTTTGTGAAGAAGCAACAAACCTGTTCCAGTGTCTCATTTACACCTGAAGTGCAGCATTCAGCTAATTGAAAACATGGCTATTCTTAATTATTTTCTTGCAGCTCATTGACATGCACAGGGATCTTGTTGCTGCAGCCCCATAAATATAATATTACTTTACAGGTTGTTATTTTGGCACTCAGTTCTTCTCTATTGGCATATTTATAGTCTCCTGTATAAATGAATAATTTTATTTATTATTTATTCATTTGAACTTTGCTGTGTCTGCGTTACTGTACAAGTGTCAGGGTGGAAGAAACTCTTTTTTGCTGAGTTTCTTACTTGCCAACCAAATCTTTCAGTTACTTTCACAACACAAGGAAGCAAACCTTTGGATAAACAGATTATTTAGTATTTTATGTACAATATTTCTCCTTTATCAGTGACAGATCAGGGCAGTGAGCAGTGTCACTGTAGAGCAGTAAAATCCAGCTGGTTTCATGATTAATTATTTTGAGGGTGGACAGTGAACCAAACCCAAAAATCAACCCAAGAGTCAAACCAACTTCCAAGTAAATCAAATTTCCAGGGCAAAATCTTGCATTCAGAGGAAGATATAAATTGGAATAAATGTTATTGCGTTCCCTGATCACGGCAGAACAGAGGAAAAGGATTTAAGCTCAGTTTAAACCTGGAGGATAAGGATGAGTTTTGTCTCTTCTGTCATTGCTGTGCCCTTGAGCTCTTCAGAGCTTTACACCCTGCAAAGCTCTGCTCTCGTGAATCGTCAGAAATGGGGAGAGTGAATTCTGTCAGGAGGTTCTTCCCGGGGTTTTGTTCCATCCCACTGCCTTCCCAAAGGCATTTTCAGTTCCACATCATGGATTGTAAGAACTAAACCTTAACTGAGTTCTCCTGAGCCTTATGGGATATTCATTATATCTTCTCTTTGTCACCGGCCTCTTTTGCACGCCAGGAATGTTCTGGAGATCTTCGGGAGTGTTTTGGGGATTGTGGGATGGTTGGACATGGAATATTTGCAGTGGGTACTTGTGAAGATGCCTTGCAGATACAGAATATTAGATATGGAATATTAGGTATGGAATGTTAGATCTGGAATATGAGGTATGGACTATTAGATATGGAGTATGAGATATGGAATATGAGATATGGAATATTAGATATGGAGTATGAGATATGGAATATGAGATATGGAATATTAGATATGGAGTATGAGATATGGAATATGAGATATGGAATATTAGATATGGAGTATGAGATATGGAATATGAGATATGGAATATTAGATATGGACTATGAGATGTGGCATATGAGATGTGGTGTATGAGATATGGACTGTTAGTTCTGGAATATTAGATCTGGAATATGAGATATGGAATACTGAATATGGACTATGATATATGGAATATTAGATATGGACTATGAGATGTGGAATATTAGATCTGGAATGTGAGGTATTCTGACACAAGTTTCCAGAGAAACTTGACTGCTTCTGGATCCCTGCAAGTGTCCAAGGCCAGGTTGGACATTGGGACTTGGAGCACCTGGGCTGGTGGAAAGTGTNGGAATATTAGATCTGGAATGTGAGATGGAATATTAGATATGGATTATGAGATATGGAATATTAGACCTGGAATATGAAATACGGAATATTAGTTATGGAATATGAGGTATGGAATATTAGATATGGAATATGAGATATGGAATATGAGATATGGAATATGAGATATGGACTGTTAGTTCTGGAATATTAGATCTGGAATGTGAGGTATTCTGACACAAGTTTCCAGAGAAACTTGACTGCTCCTGGATCCCTGCAAGTGTCCAAGGCCAGGTTGGACATTGGGACTTGGAGCACCTGGGCTGGTGGAAAGTGTTGGGGTTGGAATGAGATGATTTTTCAGCTCCCTTCCAACCCAAACCATTCCATGAATCCATATTTGGGAGAGGGTGGTTTGGGGGTGAAACAAAATCTGCAGTGAATTTGAAGTGGTGCTGTAACCACCAGGGATGTCATCAGGGGATTATCTGTAAGGAGAAACAAACCATGATCAATACAAACCATGGGAATTTGGCCTTGGAATACTTCATGGAACCAGCTCTGGAAAACCTGTAATTAGTGAGGCAAGACTGATTTAAATGCTGGTGGACAGGGCATGTGCTCCATGGAATTCTGATGGAGAGGCTGGCAGAGGACAGAGTTTGATTCACAAATATACAACTTTTTGGGGTATTTTTGCAGAAGTTGCACAAAAAACCCCAACAATTTCCAAGCAGTTTTGTCAATTTTTCCAGATGCACCTGGCATGCATGTGGGGGTTTTTCTTTGCATTCTTTCTGTTCACCATTATACAATAAATTTAATTTGGATTTTAACATTTTTTACATGCTTCAGGACATAGAAACACAGGTAAGTGGTTGAATAAGGAGACAAGGGAAAATCCAGGCTTTTTAATGTATTCCTTGGGTGTTTCCTAAAAAAAACCCCTAAAAAATTAATCTTGACAAAGGGAATCAAGTCTTGTGTCTGTAAATATGTGGTGTAATTGTTGTAATGACCATTATTAGATAATTATTAGTCACTAAGGGTTTTTATTAAAAATGGTGAACCAGGAAAGTATTTGATAATTTAGGTGTTAAATCCTTTGTAGCTTGTTAAAAATCACTTCTCTGCTATTTACACTGCAGGACTTACAGCTTTATATATTTTTAATAAATTCCTCTGTGCATGTGTGCTTTTTAAATGTGTTTTCTAATTTTTAATGAGTCCCCTTAGTCCTAGAAAATGGGAAATACTAAAGATGAAAAGCCAAAAACATCAATTTGCTGGGAGCGGTGTCTCTTAAAAAGACACTCAGGTGTTCTTACTTAGGATTGAAAAGATAAATATTTTACATTATTCTGTGTTATTTTAGATTATTGAACATGGAAGTGATCCCATGGTCAAGTTTTTCAACTTAATGGATACTTCAATCTGAGAGTTTCCAGAGGAGTTGATTGCTAACTAAAGAGGACTGGAGAGTTTTGGATGCACTTATTAGCAAATATATAACGGGATTTTGTTCTTCCCAAATATCCTCCTGTTTAGGATTAGGTTTTCCTAAGTTTAGAAGCAATTTGCCAAGTTAATTCAAATTAAAAAATAAAAATATGCCTGGTGCATTCTGGTGACGTTTCCAAATCCATTTGGGCAAACTCGGGCAGAGCTGTTGAGTAGGGGAGGAAAAAGCCCAGACCTATGGATAATATCCTTGATTCAATATTTTTATTTTTCTTTTCCTTTTTCTTAGGCCAGGCAGGTGGAAGAGAAGGAGAGGGAGCTGAAGAAACATGATGCCTACTACAAAGAGCAGCTGGCTCGCCTGGAAGAGAGGGTAAAACCAATTTTTTTCCATTTTAATGAACATTTTTTCCCCTTTTTTCCCCTTTCTGTTCATTTCTGCTCCTGGTTATATTTACAAGATGACTTTTTTAAGGAGATAAAGATGAAAATTCTGACCAGAGGGGTTATTTTTCTATTGCTGCTGCTGTTTCTGGCTTAATATTGACAAGGTGGAAGGTTTGATGGGAGAATATTTGTTTTCTTTACTAACAAAGTTCTCACATTCACTGTGGGATTTCATCTGTCACGGTAATTATAGACAGAAAAATGAAATAATGAGGTTATTTTATACCAACAGTGATGAAGAGCCAGTGGAAGTGAAGAAGTGTCACCAAGTAAAATAATTTAAATTAAAATAACAACTACAAGAAAAAGTGAAGTGTGAAGGGACAGAGTGAATTTCTGCTTTCAGTGGGTGGAATTAGCGAATCCTCCATCAAGACACGGAGAGTTTAATTTTAATTCCAAGTTTATACCATGTTTAAAAAGCACTTCAGTGTCTTTATCTCATCACAGACTTGGAATTAAACTGTAGAGAGCAGCTTGGGAAGCTGTGGGACTTGCTTACAGTGGTTTAACATATTGCTGTTAACATTCCTGTTCTTTACAGGGTATTATTTTATAGGATGTTAATTTCAAATAATTACTGCTGCCATCATTTCCTGGCTCCCAGGTTGGTTGTAACTTCCAGCCTGAATACATTTGCCTCCTTTACGCCTCTGCCTTCTTCCTGAGCTTATATATTGGTGATTAATTCGGATTTTTTTTTGTTGGTTGGTTGTAAAAATTATTAAACAAGATACATATTCATTGATGCAGCTTAGCAGGCCAGAAGAAAACCCCTTGTTTTTCTGGATTAGGAGGAAGAACATGTTGCATGAATTATCAGTGTGTGGAATTGGTCTTAATGAATATTTTAAATTGAGCGTACATCCGATACCATCTCGGGGTTCTGTCCTCCCTTTTTGGAGATGACATGAATGAAGTCCCATGCTCTTGGAAGTGAAAAAGAGTTTGAAAGGATGAGGGGCAATCAGTTTAATGATTCTAAACTGGTGCATTATTTAAACAGCTGAAAGTGAAGATCCTTCACCCAAAAACTCCACAGGACACTTTGCTTTTTCTCCAGTTGCTGGCTTGGTGTTTGAGGAAAAAGCTTCAGTGGGATTTGATCCAGACTGGATTTTTCTGGAGTGGTTGTAGCTGTGCTCTTCGTGTGGAATAATTCTGATAAACCATGGATCTTGGACAGCTTTTTCTTTCACCTTTTTTTACCTTTTGCATCTTTTTAGATGTTTTTCTTGGTCATTTCTCACATTCATGTCACTGGTACAGTGACTTCACTTGCTCCTGTTAGGGAAGACTCCAGTGTGTGTAAATACATTTTTGTGCTGTGCAAGGGAGATAATGAACTTTAAATAACTTTGAGTTCTGCTGGAGTGCCCCCCCCAGGGGATGTGAAAAAGGAAATTCTGCCATCTCTTGGTTTCTCTGCTTGGCTTGGAAATCCCCAGGAGTACAGCAAGTAGTTCTGAATTCCTTCTTTTATACCATGGATGTTTGCTCTGCTTTCAGAGTGGAGTTTTTGTGGTACCACCCTTGTCTTTTCCTTCTGACTCCTTGTTTGTGGGGTAAAATCCTCTGCTTTTCCAAGTTGTCACCCAGTTTGTCATCAAGGTAAATTTTCATCTCTCTCCTACACAAAAAAAAGGTGCTGTTCCAGCTCTGAGAGAAGCAAACTCTGTGTTCCAAATCTGCCTTGGAATTTCTGCAGAGAGGTGGAGATGGCGGAGTGAAAACCTGGCCAAGCAGAGGGGTCACAGCTCCTGCAATCCCACCTTCCCCAAGGCCCTCACTGGGGTCACCTGTGAGTTTCTGTGCTGGGAATTTTGAAAATTGGGATGGGAATAGAGCTTTAAAAACACAACAAAAAAAGGAAGGTGTGGAAATGCACGAGAGAGTGTGAAAAGAGGTTGGTTTGTTGTTCCTGAACTTGTCCTGATTTCAGTGGAAGGTGCACAGAGACAGAGCATGGGCTGCTCAGCAGAGGGAATTTCAGAACAGGAGGTGGGGTGGGAGCAAGTGGAGCTCAGAGGATTCATGTCAGGGTGAAGAAATGTTCAATCCGAGTCTGTCACCTGTGACAAAGAATGCTAATTACAATCTCAGATCATTCCCACATCAAATAAGCACACTTTAAAAACACTTCAGTTATGCCTATGTGGTATTTCTGGCTGTTGCATCATGGAGTGTCACAGCTCATCTCGATGATTAATTGGCTTTTTGATTACTTAGCCTTTTCAATTAGAAGCTTGGTATTTGTGTTCTTCAGTGCTGCTGAAAAAACAATGCAGACGTTGATAATAAAGGGAGATGACAACAGGACAGATTAGTGTCAGCACAGCGTGCTCCTTATGGAGAAAATTATCCATATTCAGTGCCAGATGAAGCCTGTCAATTATAAAATATTTCAGTGACTGAGGGAAGATGCTCAACCTTTACAGGGTATTATTAATACAGGACAAAATAACTGTGCACAAGTGACAGCTGCGATAGTAAAACATCAACAATTCCATTCTCTGGGGGAATAACTGTTCATAAATTTGGTTTATGTGCTAAAAACCTTTTGATACTTCCCCAAACCCCAGCAATTCCCCTAACAGCTGCCAGTGTTTCTAGGTCAAAGATAGCACATAAGCCATTAGTTATTACATGCTCCACAGCAGCAGAGCAATAGCAGAGAGTTTAACAAAGCAGTTAAAGAACAACCTTCCCTTGCTCTGCATCTGACTGGGATGTGCAGCTGTGATTTAGGTGTTCACAGGTGAAGTTTGGAGAGGAATTTGTCACTATTTTTCATTGTGCACCCACAGGATGAGGTGGTTCTTGACAACAGCAAAACCTGGAGGTAAAACAGTGCTGAAGTCACTGAGCTGCATGTGCCCCACACTGTGTTAATTATTTACTTAAAAGTGCAAGGTGCTGCACAAGGGTCAGGACAATCCAAGCACAAACCCAGGCTGAGGGGAAGAAAGGCTGGAGAGCAGCCCTGGGGGGAGGACTTGGGGATTTTGGGGAATGAGAAGCTGGACATTCCCTGGCTGTGGGCATTGGGACCCAGACCCCCCCGTGGGCAGAGCAGAGGTGGATTCTGTCCCTCTCTCAGGTGAGACCCCATCTACAGAGCTGCCCCAGCCCTGGGGACAACAGCAGCAGGACCTGGAGCTGCTGGAGAGAGTCCAGAGGAATCCATGGAGCTGTTCCAGGGCTGGAGCCCCTCAGTTCCCAGGGAGCCAGGCTGGGAGAGCTGAGGGTGCTCACCTGGACAGGAGAAGGCTCCAGGGAGAGCTTCCAGCACATTCCAGGGCCTGAAGGGGTTCCAGGAGAGCTGCAGAGGGACTGGGGACGAGGGACAGGACACAGGGAATGGCTTCCCAGTGCCCAGGGCAGGGCTGGATGGGATCTTGGGCAGGAATTCCTGGCTGGGCAGGAATTCCCAGAGCAGCTGTGGCTGCCCCTGGATCCCTGGAATGTCAAAGGCCAGGCTGGGCACTGGGGCTGGGAGCACCCTGGAAAAGTGGGAGGTGTCCCTGCCCATGGCAGGGGGTGGAACTGGGTGATCCTGAAGGTCTTTTCTAACCCAAACCATTCTATGACCCTCTAAGGAGAAAATAATTTTTTTTTTGGAATAAAGAGCAGCCCCAGTGTGAAATCAGAGCCCTTTTTCAAGGAATGCCATTCCTACTCTGTGTACCAGAGCTCAGGAGCTCAGTCTGTCCTTACCTGATGCACTTCCCTGGAGCTGAAGCTGTTCCATGTCTGGTGTTTATAGGAAAAAAACGTTGATATATTTGTTAATTCCAGTGGAAAAGTGCACTATTTTTACCTGGTTTCAGTGCCAGTCCCAAGCCCCAGTGCCCATTTATTCATAACCATCTCTACATCTCCAGTGTCCCTTTGCTCTGCAGCTTCCAGTCCCCATCAACACTTGCCCACGATTTTCATGCAGAGCAGCTGACATCCCAGTTTTCCTTCACCTCCTTGCTTTTGCTTTACAGCATTTTTTATGAAGGACACACGACCCTCTGGTGCTTCTGGCTGTAGATTTGGCATCACACAGACACTCAGTGAGCTGTGTCTGCTCCTGCTCTGTCTCTGAGACTGATGGGACTCCCCAGTTCCAATCTCCTCCAGCAAACCCAGCTATTTTCATGTTGCACTGCTTCCTAATGCTAATATGCATCATTATGAGAATCCTGCCCCAAGTCATGGGAGCAGAAGGAAATTAATTTTAATACCCTGCTGTATGACACAACTACTTAGTTTATCAGTGTGAATGAGCAAGATATGGATCCTCATATTAATCATAATATTTTCCACTTTAGCCAAGTTTCTGTGCTCCTGAGTTTCCTAGAGATGCTTTTAAGTGTTGAGCAGTTTGGATGTGAAGGTGGTTGTGGGGTGAGGTAATAGGATTGTCCTGGAGCACAAATCTGGGAAAGGGGCTCAGCCTGGAGAAAAGGAGGCTCAGGGGGGACCTTGTGGCTCTGCACAACTCCCGGACAGGAGGGGACAGGCAGGGAACAGGGACAGGAGGAGAAAGAAAAGCCTCAGGCTGGGCCGGGGGAGATTTGGTTTGGATTTTAGGGAAAATTCCTTCATGGAAAGGGCTGCCCACCCTGGCAGAGGTGGAGTCCCCACCCCTGGAAGGATTTAAACAACTGGAAGATGTGGCACTTGGGGACATGGGGCACTGGTGGCTTTGATGATCTCAGAGGGCTTTTCCAGCCCAAACAATTCCACAGTTCTGCCATTCTGTAGGAATTTGGAGGTTCCAGTATTCTCTTGGATTCACTACACGTGTAACAGCCTGGAAGTCACTGCTTTGACAGTTCTTGGCCCATTCCAGAGTCCCCACACAGACTTGTGGTGGGACTGTGGTGGCCTTTGTGTAGGGACATTCCTGCCCCACAGAGGGCTCAGTGCCCCATCCCAGCCTGGGAATACAGACATTAAGTTCAGGAAATGTTGATCCACTTCTCTGCATCCGGTTTTTTTTCTGCATTTAAAATGTCGAGGGAGGATTTGCAAATCCCAAGCTCGGCACTTAATTTGGGGATTCTGCTTTCCATGGAGGCTGTCAAGGAGCATTAACCTTAAGGTAAGATGAGCACATGGAGCACAAAGCTCTGAGCTGATGGCACATTCTATCCCAGGTGTTAAATAGTATTATCCATCCTGCTTGCTACAGTAAATAGGATTTTGCTATTATGATGTGTCAGGATTTTCAGAGAAATCAAATTTACTAGACACTAAACTGCCATCCTCACTGCTGAGCAGCTTTATTCTGGGATCTTGTATTCATCCTAATCCTGTTGGTAGGAAATGCTTATACCAATTGTGTGGGGAAATTATAACTTAATGATCTCTTCCTTTTTCTATTCAAGGCTTAGCATGGCCCAACATGCTCTGCAGTGATAGCCCCAGTGCTGAGCTGAGGAGCTGATCTGCAGCTTCCCAGCCAGGAATTGGCTTCTGTGGGAATTTCTCACCAGCAGAAGTGCTCAGGTGCCAGCAGTGCCTGCCCCACATTTGTTCAGATGCTTCAGAGCCTTGTTTACCTTTCCAGATCTCAACAGCTCCGTAATCAGGAGCTCTTTGCTGGGCTTTTTGTAAAGTGCAGTTTGCAAGATGTAGATAACAGAGAGGGGACTGGTACAAAGCAGGATAATAACCACAAACATTTTCACTCCCTACAAGGTAATTTAGCAATTTAAAGAAGGTTTTTTTGTTTCTATTTGTGTTCTGTTATCAGTCTGTTTACTCTTTGTGATCTCACGTGGCTGTAGCAGTGAGAATTCCAGGAGCAGAGGATGAAACTGCTCTCACCTCTCCTGTTTAGAAGCCTGTATTTGCCAGAGCAAACATGTTTACTCTCCCCACATTTGTGTGCATTCCTTCACACGTTTCCAAAGCCAACTAGCAGGGATGTAGGTGCATGTTTGGAGGCTTGAGGCTGGATCCAGCCAAGTAGGAAATTATTTTGGCTGATGAGCACTTAGGGAAAAGGCAGGGACAGCTCAACAAACCTGGTGTGCTTGTTCCCATGAAGGCATGGAATTACTCCAATATTCCCTAAATATCCGTGGTTTGAAAGAAAATAGTTCCATCATTCCCACTCTGCTCCTATTTTTGAGATATTCTCGGTGTTTGTGTTCTGTTTCTATTTGCCTGGCTCTATTTCTCTTTCCGTATCAAATAAATAAATGTATATATGCACACACACACACAGAGTCAATACTTTAACTCTATTTCCGAGCACTTTTCCAATAGAAGCAATAAAATACATTACAGCTTCCATGTGATGAATTCCACCGACTGCCATATCATCTCATTGTTAATGAATTGTGTTATTTCTGTGAAGTTAGTGGGGCCTTTTCCTTTTTAAATGGATATTCAGCTGCCACAGCGACTTCTTGCAGCTCTCCCAAATCGCTGCGGTGGGAGACCTGAGGAGAAAATCAAGATAGATTCATTTCTCATTTTGTACTTGGGCCAAGAGACTTTTCTGTGTCTCAGCTCATGTGCTGCAGCGGGGAGATAAAAGTAGGAGTTCATCAGACTTTCTCAGTGCTTTGTGTTTCCACACTGCTCCTGAAAAACCACCCTTTCTAGCACTGACCACAGCATAATGTTTTTGTCAGTTTAGCATAATAAAGCTGTCAACCCACCCTGTGATCTTGCCAATATTAGAAAATTCCTCCTTTCAGATTTCATTCTGTTTGGGGGACAGAGCTTTTGTTGAATTGCTTCTTGCCTGGCAGGTTGAGATTAGGAAACTTGCTACCAATTACAATATCTGAAACCTCCACCTGACTGACAGCCCGGGCTGGAGTGTTGTATTTAATGCTCTGCCTCCATATCTTGCCCAGCCACAGTCATTATTCTGAACAGTCGGGTCTCAGCCTTGATTTCATTTTTTTTCCCTCCTCATAATCTTTTATTTACCATTTCTGACTAAGTAGCTGAGATGTTTATTATTAAACACACACCTCAGCCGTGTGTTTTTCCCCCAAGTGCACCAAAAATGCAGAGTTTCATGTTTGCCATGAAAAATACCTGGTTCAGTCTCATCTTTCACTATCACATATCCAATCAATAGCAAGGCTGAAATGCTGCTTAATAACAAAATGAGGAGTTGTTCCACGCTGAATAGCAGCTATTGATGTTTCTCTAAATGTTTGTTTATAGATTATTTTTCCATTATGCATGTGTGTCTTTATAGAGAACAAACAAAACCTGTGATAACCAATATTCCAGGATTTTTCCTGCTGTGCACTGAGACACCTGATAACTTTTAATGTGGAACCACAATTTCATTCAGGTTGTTTCAGTTTTTTATTTCTCCAGCATGTGCAAGAAAAAAAAAACCACGTTTAGAAAGACTTCTGATTATTTTGTAGTTGTAGTTTGGGGAAAGGGATGACTTGATTCCATGTTTTTATTTTGGAAGAATTAGCACAAGTCCAAGGGGGAATGGTATGTGGATGGAAACTGATAACTCAGAGCCCTGGAGCTGGGATGTGTTTATAGAATCAGAGAATAATTCGGGTTGGAAGGCACCTAAAAGCTCATCCTAAAAGCTGCCATGGGCAGGGACACCTTCCACTGTTCCAGGTTTCTCCAAATCATCTGGGAATGCCCAGCTTGGAGAGGAAAAGGCTCAAGGGAGAGCTCAGAGCCTCTGCCAGGACCTAAAGGGTCTCCAGGAGCCTTTGATAGTCAAATCCCAATGAGGCCAAGTTTATCCAGTCACTTTTTGGGTCAAAATTCCAGCATTGCCTCAGCCCCCCTCGGTGACCGTGGGGATTTTTGAGTAGCTTCGGCTGTGCTTTTCCCCTTCTCTTTCTTATCGACCAAAAAAAAACTGTCACGAGAGGGAAATGTTTTAAATAGGCAAAAAGGAACAAACTGAAGGAATTTTTTGAATGTTAAGAGCTGTGTTTATTGCTTTGCATAGGGTATGGCAAAATTTTTTAACATATGGGGAGTTAATGAATAAGCAGCTTTCGCTTCACCCGGGTCTGTTCCCTCCTCCCACCAGCTTCCCATCACAAGCTGAAGTTTGGGAACAAATACTGAGCTAAGTTAATGCTGGATTAAAGCAACCCTCAGGGAGGTGCTTTGCAGGATTTCTGAGTTGAGGTAACATAATTAGAAATGATTACAGCTCTAAACTGAAGTGACCATNGAAAATTCCTCCATGGAAAGGGCTGCCCACCCTGGCAGAGGTGGAGCTCCCATCCCTGGAGGGATTTAAAGCCCTGTGGATGTGGCACTTGGGGACATGGGGCAGTGGTGGCCTTGGCAGTGTGGGAATGGTTGGACTGGATGACCTCAGAGGGGATTTCCAACCTTAATGATTTTATGATGAGAGGAAAACAGTCCCTTTTTGCCTAAGCATTAGTTAGTAATTATTCTCATTAGAGAGCAGTAATGTTCATGAGAAATTAAGGCTTTGTTTTTTATTGTAAATAATCTTGCAAACCCAATGGCTGAAATCATGGAATCATAGGAATACTCTTCCTTTATTACAGGAAGACTCGCTGCCTTCATTTTCACTGCTGTCACTCTGAGTGATATTTTAATTTTTCCTGCCCCTAAAAATAGTCCAGTCCCATAACTGATAGATAAATTAGAGAATCCCCAGGAAATGCTGCTGAACGTTTCTGTTTGCCAGCACAATAAATGCAGAAGGCAATAAATGTCCTCTTACATCAAGAGGAGGCGGGTAATGAGTAAATGATGGGAAAAGGGATTTTGAAAATAAATGATCAATCCAGTATAAGTTGAAAAACAATTTATTAATAACTTGGCCTTCAGTGGGAGAGAGGGATGTGTGCAGCCAGAGCTCAAGGAGATGGACCACTGACATCTGGCAGCGATGGATTTTTGGGCAGTTTATTCAGGTTTATCAACAATAAGCTGTGATTTAGACCCAGCTCTTTCCAGATGAGTTTTGCTGCTTTACCCCATTGTATTATAGGAAAAAAAACCCTTAATTTTTGTTTCTGTAATGTAAGCACAGAGGTTGCTGGGTTTGGGGAAAGCTTTGTGTAAAGGATGCAGCTCTTAAAGTACCTGAGGAAATCTGGGCTCTGCACCACATCCTGCTCTGGGTTTAGCATTTTTTCACTTCACTTTGTTGTGCTGTTCATGTGCAGGAGGTGAAGCCCTGCCCAGGAGCAACTGTGTCCAGTGGCAACATCCTTAAAATCAGGGAGGGCCTGGCCACAGTGAGAGCAGAACCAAAATCCTGGGATGTGACCCCAGTGCAGAGAGAGGAGAGCTGTACCAGCTCTTTCGAACATTATTTGTGGCACAGACCCCACCTTTGGCCAGGCTTGGCCACAGGAATTAAAGTTTAACTTGAGGTTTTCTTCTGCCTTGAGAAAAGCAAAATGCCTTCACTACAGAAAGGCAAAATTCTTTTGTATTTTCTGTGTTCTGTGAAACTCCCTCAAAACTCAAACAATAAATTTAAAATTGGGAGAAGGAACTCTCATTAGAGATGATCAGAGGGAGCTGTAAGACAGAAAATGGGAGAAAACAGGAGAGAAGAGAGAAAATCAGAGTAACTGACTTGGTGACAAGCCTAGTGACAACTTTTTGGAGCCAGATTTTTGCTTTAAAGACCAAAACCAACTGGTCTTGGGCACTGCAAATTTCCTTTAAAATCTCTGACCACCCATTCCTTCAGGAGAGATGAGATGGCATCAAGTTTCTGTATTTGTGAGATCCTCCTGGAAAAAGAATGTGTCATTTTTACACTAATCCTTGCAAGGTGGAAGTTTTTTCTCTTTTTATTCTGTTTTAACTTTTTTCCACCCTCTTTGTGGGTTCTGTGTCTGACACCAACTCGGTATGAAGTAGTCCCAGCTCTGCTGGGCTCGTTGTTGCTCTTGCTTTTATTTGGGAATTTGGCACAGCAGAACTGGATGAACCCTCAGGGCTGGGACTGGGGACAGAAATGACCATTTTGAAATCCCGAAATGCTGGTGCTGGTCGTGTGTTCAGCCCCATCAGCCTGTCAGGGAGAAATGAAAGTGCCCAGATCTCCCTCCTTTGGAACCAAAAAGCATTTTCATACCTGAGAGCTGGGACTTTTCAATGCGGATCTATTCACATGCATATTGCTGTGCCTCAAAAGGCCTTTGCTTTTGAAACAGGGGAGGATAGTCGTGTGTTTGAAATCAGGAGATGCTCTCCTGCCACTTTAGAAACCTTTCTTTTTCTCCCATGTTAGAAATCTTTGTTTTTTCCCCCATGTCAGGGAGTTTAACCCTTGGCAGGCCACAATCACTTAGGAAATTTATGCACAGGGAAACACCAAAGCAAACCCAAAGGAACCATAGCAGAGGAGTTCAAACATTTGTCTGATTCTCAGAAGAGGTTTATGATTGTTTTAAATGCCTCACCTTAATAAGGTAAGATTGTTTTTCATATCTGGTACTGCTTTAATCAGAGATTTTTTCAGAGTGTTTTTCCTGCAACAAAAATTGTTTATATATTTATCCACTTAAAGAAGATATTCCCTGTTTCCCACAGGCTGAGACAATAATGCAGAATATTTTCTGCTGTTTGACACCATATGTGTTTTTAAAAGCACTGCAGATAATTTTTATTCCATGCCAGCTCTGATGTCTGTTCATGCCAAGCTTCCTAGGGATGTCAGGAGTTCAGAAAATCATGGAATCAGAATGGTTGGGGTTGGAAAAGACCTTAAAGCTCATCCAGTTTCAACCCAGGGTGCTCCAAGCCCTGTCCAGCCTGGCCTTGGACACTTCCAGGGATCCAGGGGCAGCCACAGCTTCTCTGGGAAATCTCTGCCAGGGCCTCACTGGAACTGCTTCTGTTTCATCCCTTGGGAAATTCAGCATTTTTTCACTGCCTCACTTTCAGCAGGCAGGAGAAGAGCAGTGGAACCATCCAGATATTGAGTGAATTCTCTGATAAATTCTGTACAAGGAGGCAGCACACAATTCATTATCTAGAGACATGAGTTAAAATGTGCAATCTTTTCCTGTAACCATTTTATTCAGCAACTTGTGAGGGCGTGATGAATATTTGAATGAATATTTACTCATTTCTGGCACTCCTTGTCTGACATGTGTGCATCCTACTTCCCTTTTTTGGATCAGATTCCAGCTTTTTAGATGGGCAATTGTTGTTTTTCATATCGGGCAGCTCCTGTTTCACGTGGATTTGCTGTGCAGTGCAGTGCAACAGCAAAATGCAGGTTACAAAACTGAATATTAGGGACTGTTCTGGGTTATCCTGAAATACCTCATGCATCAGTTTTCAGCAAACCCTACTTTGTGGCATTTGCAGCAGCATTAGGGGCTGGATGTGTGTGTGGCTTTTTGGGATTACAGCAATAATATGAAGATTTTCCTTCTTTTTCTCATTCCCATCTCCTGCTGGTTTTTGGTTTTGAGAGCTTTGCATTCAGCAGGTGAAGCTGGAAGAGGACACAACACACCAAAAAAAGACTTTTTGGAAGCTCTGGATTGCTCTGTAAAAAGGAAGAGGGGAGGGAATTCTGCCCCTCTCAGGTGAGACCTCACCTGCAGAGCTGCCCCAGCCCTGGGGACAACAGCAGGACCTGGAGAGAGTCCAGAGGGATCCATGGAGCTGCTCCAGGGTGGAGCCCCTCAGGTCCCAGGAATCCAGGCTGGGAGAGCTGGGGGTGCTCACCTGGAGGAGGGAAGGATCCAGGTAGAGCTTTCAGAACATTCCAGGGCCTGAAGGGGCTCCAGGAGAGCTGCAGAGGGACTGGGGACAAGGCCTGCAGGGACAGGACACAGGGAATGGCTTCCCAGTGCCCAGGGCAGGGCTGGATGGGATCTTGGGCAGGAATTGCTGGCTGGGCTGGAATTGCCAGAGCAGCTGTGGCTGCCCCTGGATCCCTGGAATGTCCAAGGAAATGTTGGACATTGGGGCTGGGAGCAGCCTGGGACAGTGGGAGGTGTCCCTGCAATGGATGGTCTTGAAGGTCCTATCCTTTTTTAAGAAGAAAATCAAAGTTGTTCTGGAATAAAGAAGATCCCCAGTGTGAAATGAAAGCCTTTTTTCAGGGAATGCCATTCCCTGTGTACCAGAGCTCAGGAGCTCAGTCTGTCCTTACCTGATGCACTTCCCTGGAGCTGAAGCTGTTCCATTTGCTGTGTTTAAATCAAAAACTATTGATATCTTTTCTCCCATGTCCCTCTAATTCCACTAATAGGTGCTATATTTTTTCACTTTACGTTTCCAATTAATTCCTTGCCAGCTGAACACGCCCCATGAAACAAATCCAGCCCAGACTGTATTCATTGCACCTCTCAAACAGCTTTCATGAGCCTCCTTCCTTCTCACGAGTTTCTGCTGCTCCTGCCACTGAATTTTTTGGAAACTTCCTTTAATTATATGTTTAAAATAATGTGCAGAGCGCTGATGATTTGAGGATCTCTTGTGGCTGAGCAGGCAGGAGTTTTTCAGGGGGATTTCAACTGAGCAAAACAAAATAGTGTTGTGTATGGGTGAGATGAGTTATTGGATAATAGTAGAGGTTGGGCTTCCTTTTGTTGGAAAATGTGCAGAAATTGGGGTCTTTTAAATGCTTTTTAAAAAGCAGTAAATGACCCTTTTGAATTCAGAAAACATCAGTGAATTTTTTTCTTTGAATTGTTGCCATGAACTGACAAGAGATTATTTCAGGTACTTGTAAAATTGAAAGAACTTCATGAAAAACTGAAAAATCCTTACAAGACCTGTGCTTTTATATTGGAAAATCAAGTGTAAAGTGCTGTGTGTGTTTGTACCTGCAGCATGTGGGATATTTTTGAAGTGGGAGTTTTACCAGTGGTTGACAGAACAAGGATTTAGTGCCAGTGTTTGAGGGGACATTTGATGTCTTTTTGCTGCAGTACTTGATGCAATTAAAAGTTTTCAGACATGTGAACCTCTTTTTATGTGACTGAGTTTACTGGCAGTGTTTTATGCCTCTTCTTGCCCAGGCTTTATGAATTTGAAGACAGAATTAATGGGAAATTTCAGGGTGCAGGTGCCATAAACACAATTCCTGCTGGCAGGAATTCCTGGCCCTGCGCAGGACAAACCCAAAAATCCCACCCTGTGATTGAGAGCCCTGTCCCTGCGAGGTAATTCCAGATTTTATAGTAACAAAAGGGTTGTTCTCCCTGTAGCTGCACAGATCAAAATTGTGGGAGCTTTTGAGAGTCACTTTGGTACTTTGGAGGGAGAAAGAGGAGAAAAAATATCGATTATATCATCCTCAGTGCTCTCATACTTTATCAAGTAAAATGCAAAAATCCAAACTTACAAGTATTTCCATATATTTTCAGACAGCTGGAGAATCAATGCAGAGATGGAATTCATCCAGCTGGACCTGTTTCTGTGAGGAGTGAAGGAGAATTGTAAATGATCCTGGTTGTGTTTGTGGCTTTCCGAAAGAGCTACAATGTGGAGTTTTTCTCTCAGTTGTGAGGTGTTATTTGGGCATGACACAGATCTTTAACAGAGCATTTGTGGGTCTAAATTATGGTGTCTTTGTAAATCTCAGAGTGCTTTGGGTTTGGAGGGACTCATCCAGTTCCTTGGATGCCTTCCACTATGCCAGGGTGCTCCAAGCCCCGTTCAACCTGGCCTTGGATGCTTCCAGGGGTGAATCCCATCCTAAAAGACAAATTCCAGGATGGATACAGGGATTTCAAAACCTTCCCTACACAGGGCAATGTTGGAATCACAGATTTTACTAAAAGAAATGCCCATAGTAGGGGGACAATGTGTGTGACACAAAGTGCACTCACAGAAACAGCTAAAAGTCTGTTCAGGCCAAGGAGGGAGAAGGCTGAATGTCTGGAGAAATGCAAGTGTGCAGCACAAGGGATCACTTGGAATGGGAAGGGAAAATAAAGGTTACAGTGGGAAAAAAATCCATCTGTAGGACAGAACATCCCCCAAGTACCTGTGGGATGGCTGAAATGCAGAATAAGAGTTCTGGCTTCAACGATGCAGGAGGGAGATGGGAATGGGCAATGGGAACAAACAATGAGGAATGCAGGAAGAAGGAGCCCAGGAAAGAGTGGGAATCATCTTCAGAGGTCCCAAAACACAGTTACAAATCAGGAAGGTTTGTAGGAGTCTGTGTTTGAATTGTTTGGCCTCATGTGTCATCCAGCCGTAGGAATTTTGTGGATTTTGCCTTGTTGAGAGCAGTGCAGTGACCTTTTAAACTTCCAGATCAATGGATTTGGTACTGATAATTCCACTGTGTCCTGCTTTCATTTTCCTGCGTCCTGGAATTGGTCTGAGGAGGTTTCTAGGGAGAGCCCACCTGCCTTAGTTGTGGCTGCTTTTCCTTCAGGAGGCTCAGAGCTCATTTTCTTTCTTGCTTCCCTGAATTAAATATGAGCAGAGTTCTCCAGTTAATCTGAGTGTAAAATGCAGTTTTCTTGGATTCAGGTGCTTATAAGTCATCCAAACAAACAAACCCAAAACCAAAAACATTGTTTTTCATCAGGGGTTTTTTATATCCTCAGCATTTTTGTGCTGATACCTCCTCACTGCTCTCAGCTGGTGTTCAAAGCAGCTGCTAGAGACCATCCTTGAAGTTCTTCAGTTGCTTCACCATCACCAAAACCTGTTATTGATACGTAGATTTTTTTCAGTTTGGCTTTTGCTGTGGCAGCATCAGCTGTCAGTCAGTTGGTATCAGATTTTCTGCCTTTCCTAGTGGCTGTTTTCACTTGGATCATGAACTTTGCACAATGAAAAATCTGCTCTCCAAGTTCACTCCCCCTCTGCTCTGCTGCTGATGCCGACCATCAAAATATCACCTGACAGGGACACCAAAATTCAGAGTATTTGTGGCAGCAGCATTCCAAGAAGTTCACTGCTCTGACCAAATGCAAACATTAAAGTGGTTTTGAATATCAAACTCACCCTATTTGGATACTGCAGCTCGTAATTCCACAAAACGAGAATTTGCTAGGATTGATCAAACTGGTTCCTGAGGAAAGTTCCCACAAATACCAGCTCAAAAAAAACCACCAGACAAAACTTTTTAAAGCAGTGAGAGCAACAACAACAAGTCTGTGCCGTGACAGTGTTGCCAGGGCTGTTGGATTGAAAGAGACAGAATATTTTCAAATTTCTTTCAGGAACTTTATTCCTGGTCTCTCTCGGGCTGGCGTGTGAGTGTTATTTGTGCTTTTCAAAAAATGGTAATCTTGCACTCATTATGGCCCAAGGCAGCCAATCTCAGGCAGCAGTGAGAGGGGAGATCTAATAAACAGAGCTAAACCCAGCTATTTTCCATTGATTTAAAAGAAGACAGAGCTAATCTGTGATTCTTTCTGTTGGGCTGCTGCCACAAGATGAATTTCACCTCCAGCTGCAGAGCAGATTGCACATCTACAAGCCAAAAGTCATTTTCACCCTGATAGCAGATCTGAGTTTCCATATTTATGGAGTTGTTCTGACTGCAAGGGGCCTTGGGAGGTCCAAGCACCTGCTCAGAGCAGATTGGTGAGGGCTTGGACAGGGGGATTTTTGGGGACCTCCAAGGTTGGAGATACCACAACCTCTTACGATCCCTGTCCCTTACCTATCCTTGCAGGGAAGTATTTTTTTGACCACTTTCATGGGATCTCTGCCTCCAAAAGCTGGCCAAAATGAGTTGGAAACAAGTGGTGGTTAAAGGGATTTCCCCAGATTTTCTCTGACTTTGAGACTTCCTCTTAAAATCGTGGCTGCTGTAGACCATGGAAGGGCTGCCCTGGACTCAGCTCTGTCTGTGCTCAAGTTTGGTCAAAACAGCTTCATGGATGACCTCAAACTGTCTTCGAGTCTCCAGCACCTCAGGACTTTGTGGGATTCATCCTTGCAGGATGAGCTGAGCTGTGCAGGACTGGAATGGAAGATTTAGGCTGAGCTGACTTGGTGCTGGTGCAGGAAAGCTGTGTGTTTGGAAATGATATGTGGCAGAATGGACAGGAATAAACCACTGGAATATTCCTGGATATCCCTGGGCTAGTGGGAGGTGTCCCTGCCCATGGCAGGGGGCTGGAACTGGATAATCTTGAAGGTCCCTTCCATCCCAAACCATTCCAGGATTTTAGGGTTTGTGCTGATCTTGGTTTGCTTTGAGCTGATGTGATTCCCTGTGGGGTGATTTTTTGCTTTGGACCAGTATTTAAGAATTCATTCCATAAAAGCAACCTGCAACAGGAATTTAAAATCCTCATTCCTGTGCTGCCATCTGCACCAACTGCCACCAACAGAAGGGAATTCCCAGCTTAGGTTTCTTGGGCATCACCCCTGGCAGCAGAATTCCCATTCCTGTGTGCCTCAAAGATGTACCACATTCATTTTTGGGGGGCAAAGCCTACTTGAGGTCGTGGAGAAATAACCCCATTGGGAAAACATCATTTAAAGCATGGAATAGTGACAGGGCTGAGCTAAGGGAAATTGTAAATGGGAATGATTTAAATGAGGCTTCTTGTCATCAGGAGGGGCCATAAATACAGTTGTGCATTTTCAGGTGCATCTCTAAGCCTGAGCACATTTGTATTAACACCACTACTACAATTACATGCAGATTAGCTGCTTGGCTGAATAGCTGTAAGAACTTGGAATAGATTTGTCCTTTTCACAAAGGTTTTCATTTTCTTTGGCAGCTCTGAGTGTTAACAAATTAGAGATCGATGTTGTAGCAGGGCAGAAAAGTGAAGTGAGGCATAGCTGGGGAGAAACTTCAGAGCCATTAATAGTTGCAGTTAAAGGCATTAGTTAGTGGTGCCTGAAAACGAGAATTGGAAATTCGAAAGAAAAGGTCAAAAATCTCTCTCTTTTCCCCCATTTTCTGCTGATAACTCAGTTAAGTATTTTACCCCGCTTGCTGCACTCTGAATATCTTTGACATCTTTGAATATCACTGAAGTCTTGGACAAACACCCATCATGGAATCAAGCAAACACTGATGGGAAGTGAATTTCCTTCCTGCAGGACGTTTGCCAGGCAGAGCACGTGTTGCTCCTTTGATTCGTGGAATCACAGATTGGTTTAGGACCTTAAACATCATCTCATCTCCACCTGCCATGGGCAAGGACACCTCCCACGTTTTTGTTTGGGTGGCTCTGGGGCATTTTCAACACCTTTGGATACTTTTTGGGTTTTATCTCTCTGCAGGACCAGGTACTGGGTGGTTTGGGGAGTCCTAAATCCTCCCTCCAGTCCATAATAGTTCAAGCATCACTTCTGTCACAGGGACAGCCTGGTCCTGACCCAGCTTCTTCCAGGACACAACAGAGAGAGGGAATTCTGTCTGTTCTAAAGGCAGAAAAGAGGGAATTGCACTTGCATTTGAAATAGGGAGCTCTGGGCAAGCACCACCAAAATCCTGATAATTGCCTCAGCCTCAACTTCCTTATCTGGCTGTAGGCTCAGTCCAGGATCCAGGTTGCTTCCTTTGCTTCTTTTTCTTTCTTTTTCTTTTTCTTTTTCTCTTTTTCTTTTTCTTTTTTTTTCTTTTTCTTTTTCTTTTTCTTTTTCTCTTTTTCTTTTTTTTTTTCTTTTTTTTTCTTTTTCTTTTTCTTTTTCTTTTTCTTTTTCTTTTTCTTTTTTTTTTTCTTTTTCTTTTTCTTTTTCTTTTTCTTTTTCTTTTTTTTCCCTTTTTTTTTTTTTTCCTGTGGGGCTTCTCTTTCTTTGAATTCCTTCTCCCTGCCTTGCAGCCACTTCTCCCACTTACTGCACATAAAAAAAGTTCTCCTCTGCTGTAAAAGCTCATCCCCTGCTCTGTCCATTCATCTTTAGTCCCTGAGTTGTCCTGAATTGTGGTGGAAGGGATTTGTTTTGGGTTGTGTCCCTCTCCAAAGGCACCTTTTATGCTGTAGTTCAGGATTGAAAAACTGGTTTGCTTTGAGCAGTGACCATGTTTTTGTGGAAGAATTGTCCATTTGGATAGATTTCATAAAAAGCTGATTTTCAGCCCTGTGGCAGATCCAGAGAACTTTTCCCTCAGTGAGAGCAGTCAGTCCCCTCATTAAAAAGGAGCTCATAATAGGATTTACAAACAGGAGTGGAAGTCTGAAGTCTTGTGTAGGATCTCTGAATGTGGATTTGGACATCCTTAGTTTTGTCTCTGGAATAAAACCTGCACCAATTGACTGACTAGAGCAGCTGGATCAAATGAGAGCAGTCAGAACTTGTATAAAGAATAACTTATCTCAAAATTCAAGCACAGGCCTGATCTGCTGACATTTCAGAAGAAATTCCCTCATCCATAGATCATTTGGAGGCAGAATGAAGATGCAGTGTTACTTGGGAAGCTGTCTGATGTTAAATGCTTGGTTTTTCATTGCTTATTAAAATCAATTCAGGGACAAATAGAGGCTTGAAATTCAAATGAAAATGCCATCAGAATGGTCATATTTATAAAGCTGTAATTTAATGTCATTTGGAACTGGGGTGGAGGCACAGAACAGTTGATGGTTTTGTTCTTTTTTTGTTCTTTTTTTCTTCCCTAATTCCTTCCTTCCTCGCTCACTTGGTGGCAGTTCCAAAGATGAAACATGACTGGATGTTTTAAAGTTTTATTTATTCGAATTTTGCCTTTTTCTCTATAGTCCAGTGGAGCTTCTCCAGGGCTGGAGCCCCTCAGTTCCCAGGAATCCAGGCTGGGAGAGCTGGGGGTGCTCACCTGGAGAAGGGAAGGATCCAGGGAGAGCTTCCAGCACATTCCAGGCCCTGAAGGGGCTCCAGGAGAGCTGCAGAGGGACTGGGGACAAGGGACAGAGGGAGAGGACCCAAGGAATGGCTTCCCAGTGCCCAGGGCAGGGCTGGATGGGATCTTGGGCAGGAATTCCTGGCTGGGCTGGAATTGCCAGAGCAGCTGTGGCTGCCCCTGGATCCCTGGAATGGCCAAGGCCAGGATGGGGCTGGGAGCAGCCTGGTCAGGCTTGAGTTTGGACTAAAACAAGTGAAACAATTTCCTTGTGGCTTTGGAATCCCTTTTAAGGCCGCTCAGATCTCGTGCTCTGTGTCAACAGGATGATTAAAACAAGATGCTCCCTATTATCCACAAATGGCTTCGTTAAAGATCCTGACATGAAATGGCCACAAGTACAATTAAAGGAGAAAAGAAGCTTAACTGCAGCAGAAATGGATTAAAAAGAGGCACAGAAAACTTCCCAATTTGCCATTCAGGGAACAGGATAATCTTTGCCTGCCTGATGCTTTGAGTCTTTCCGTGGGGGAGGATGAGAAGGAAAGAGAAGTCTTTAAATTAAAAATTCTCCCCTGATTCTCAAAGGTGCCAAACAGCCCAAGCCCTTGGTTCCTTTGGTGGGTGGCGCAGGTGCTGAGCTGAGCTGGAGTCAAGCTGGGCTCATTTTTGTCTTTCCCAGCACTAACTTAAAGCAAAGGGCAGATTTGTCTCTTTTGTATGCAAGTCAAAAGTCTTTTTTTCTTTGTCAAATCAACTGTTAACTACGTAACTATTTAATTTAAAAGAAAATTAAATAGATTGCATGAATGTTACTCTCATAATGAATCTCTTTAAGGGCTTAAAAGCAAGGGTTCAATGCCAAAATCAGTCGTGGTCTGTCTGTAGTAAAAACAGTTCCACCACATTTTTAATAAAATAGTGCATATAGGTGAAGTATCTCTGGTGAAATTAAATGAGGGATCTCAAGTTCTCCTGGTTCTTTTGATAATCTTTTATCAGCTTGGATGACACAGGATCTCTCAGAACTTTTCCCTGGTTGCAAATCTGAAGATTTTCAGCCCAGAGTGAAACGTGTACTTGTGCTTTGAGGTCCCCCATGCAGAGAAAACAGTGACCTTCTGAGGGGCTCCAGGAATTTATTTTCAATTTATTTTCTTACACAGACCTTTGAAATCAGAGCTGTCGAGAGAAATAATTCTCCTCTTCTTCCTCCAGCTTTTAAGAAGCTTCTGCTCCCACTTTCACTCAGGGAAAATTATTTCAGTGGCAAATGTGGTGAAAACACTTTCAGCTGTGGCCAGATCTCATTTTTCTCTTCCTGACTTACGGCATTATTTGTATTTTCTGTGGTCTGTGTATGTGTCAGCGCAAATTGGGTGGATTTAGAATTTAAACTGAAGTTCTCTTGAACTTCTCATTCAGCCTCTTGTTTCTCTCAGTTCACTTGGAGGGTGGCGCTGGAAAAGGCACCACTTTTACTCTGTTTCACTGCAGTATCTTCATTATCTTTGGGCCATAAGTGCTGGATTTGGGTTAGAAGGGGACTTTAAACTCATCCAGTGGACAGGGACACCTCCCTCTATCCCAGGCTGCTCCAAGCCCTGTCCAGCCTGGCCTTGGACACTTCCAGGGATGAGGATAATAAATGCCTGCTTTTATCTGGAGATGAGGAAATGATGTTACAGCACCATTTTTAATCTGTATTTAGGGAAATGACCACTGCACTTTTATTTGGAGGATTAGGGAGGACTCAGAAAGTGAAGCTTCATCTCTGGGTTACAGAGTTTATCTCTAAAAGAGAATCTGAGTGAATTTCTATAGCAGACCTGAGCCAACAAACAGCACACTTCATCTAAGATAACAAATGATTTCTTGATAGCTTGTAGGATTAAAACTTGTGGGCATACAGAGCAGCTCAGTTGATCACTTGAACTGCAATTAAAAAGCAGAACAAGTACACCCTGAATATTGTTTTTATGTCAGAAATGCTCCTTCATGCTTGAAAATGAGAAAAAATTGCAATCGATCCTTACAACTGTTGTGTTCATCTTTATTGACCGGGCCAAAGAAAGATAAATGGCAGCCTAAATAAGATTCTAGTCTGTGTTGGCCTGGGAGGGGACAGGGGGTGATGGAGAACCATTCATCATCTCATCCCTGCTCTGGCCATGCTCGTCCTGCCGCCGTCACGGGCTCATCCCATCCCATGGATCCCATCCCATCCCATCCCATCCCATCCCATCCCATCCCATCCCAGCAGCCTGGGCCTGGCTGGGATTGTGCAGCTGGGCTTGCTGAGTGCCAGGGGCTCACTGGTGTGAGGAGAATTTCACTTTCATTTGCTCTGCGGCCAACGATGATTTATGGAGGAATAAATGAGCGCCGGTGTTGTGCGTGGAGAGCTGGGCTTCAGTGCAAATGAGTGATGAGGTGTGGGGCTGGCAGTGGGGAGTGCAGCAGAGCTCTCTGCTCCTGCTGATCCCGGCCTGACCTTTGCCTGCAGTGCCTCTTACCCAATTTGTTATCATTTGTGAGAAAATATTAGCCCCGCGATGCAATTTTGCCCCTGTCTGGAGCCGGCATTTTATTCACTGATTTCGGTACGTTTCAAGATTATCATTCGTAAGGAAGAGGTTTGGAAGATGAAATCTTTCAGTGGGAAGGAAAAATGTTNAGCTTCTGCTCCCACTTTCACTCAGGGAAAATTATTTCAGTGGCAAATGTGGTGAAAACACTTTCAGCTGTGGCCAGAGCTCATTTTTCTCTTCCTGACTTATGGCATTATTTGTATTTTCTGTGGTCTGTGTATGTGTCAGCGCAAATTGGGTGGATTTAGAATTTAAACTGAAGTTCTCTTGAACTTCTCATTCAGCCTCTTGTTTCTCTCAGTTCACTTGGAGGGTGGCGCTGGAAAAGGCACCACTTTTACTCTGTTTCACTGCAGTATCTTCATTATCTTTGGGCCATAAGTGCTGGATTTGGGTTAGAAGGGGACTTTAAACTCATCCAGTGGACAGGGACACCTCCCTCTATCCCAGGCTGCTCCAAGCCCTGTCCAGCCTGGCCTTGGACACTTCCAGGGATGAGGATAATAAATGCCTGCTTTTATCTGGAGATGAGGAAATGATGTTACAGCACCATTTTTAATCTGTATTTAGGGAAATGACCACTGCACTTTTATTTGGAGGATTAGGGAGGACTCAGAAAGTGAAGCTTCATCTCTGGGTTACAGAGTTTATCTCTAAAAGAGAATCTGAGTGAATTTCTATAGCAGACCTGAGCCAACAAACAGCACACTTCATCTAAGATAACAAATGATTTCTTGATAGCTTGTAGGATTAAAACTTGTGGGCATACAGAGCAGCTCAGTTGATCACTTGAACTGCAATTAAAAAGCAGAACAAGTACACCCTGAATATTGTTTTTATGTCAGAAATGCTCCTTCATGCTTGAAAATGAGAAAAAATTGCAATCGATCCTTACAACTGTTGTGTTCATCTTTATTGACCGGGCCAAAGAAAGATAAATGGCAGCCTAAATAAGATTCTAGTCTGTGTTGGCCTGGGAGGGGACAGGGGGTGATGGAGAACCATTCATCATCTCATCCCTGCTCTGGCCATGCTCGTCCTGCCGCCGTCACGGGNTGGAAGATGAAATCTTTCAGTGGGAAGGAAAAATGTTTTTCTTTGCCTTCTTTTTTTTTTGTTTTGGTAGTTGGTGCTGCCTCTTTTGGAATTTCAGGAAGTGTTTTTTGCAGGAGTGAGACCTGCAGTGCTCATAAAATGATAAATACTCTTCAGGACATGTTTACTCACTCAGTGACCACAGACCTGTGTCATCCTGTGGCTTTTATGGAACAGTGATCTCTCCACTTACAGCCTTTTCCATTTTTTCTCCTCCTAAAAATGTTTTTGACATATTGCTTTTCCATACATCAGTGTCTTAAGCTAAACTGCTTCATTTTACCCAAAACTAAAACTGGAATGGTGCTTCCCATGGACTGGATTGTGGCATCCATGTGTGTTGTGGAATCATGGAGTGGTTTGGGTTGGAAGGGACCTCAAAGCTCCAGTGCCACCCCTGCCATGCCAGGGACGCGTCCCACTGTCCCAGGGTGTTCCAAGCCCCAATGTCCAGCCTGACCTTGGACATTCCAGGGATCCAGGGGCAGCCACAGCTGCTCTGGCAATTCCAGCCCAGCCAGGAATTCCTGCTCAAGATCCCACCCAAATTTCCCTTTTTCCAATCTGAAGCCATTTCCTGTGTCCTGTCCCTGCAGACCTTGTCCCCAGTCCCTCTCCAGATCTCCTGGAGTCTCTTCAGGGGCTCTGAGCTCTCCCAGAACCTTTTCTTCTCCAGGGTGAGCAATCCCAGCTCACCCAGCCTGACACAAGTCAAATATTTGAAAGATGCCAAATCCGTACTGAGGCATCAATAACTCCAAAGCATGGGATAAAGTCCCAGGTTGTTAAAATAAGGATTCAGCTGGTTTTGATGTAATCACACAGTGTGGGATTGTCAGGATTTTGTTGCCATGTTAATATCACTCCCTGGGATGCCGATGACTCAAAGCTACGCCAGAGTTTTTGCAAGAGCCAGCACAACCTTTTTGCCTCTCCACTCCCTGTTTCCATCAGCATTCCGAGGAAAATGGTTTCAGAGAAGTTTTGAGCTGCTTTAAACTTTGCTTTCTCCCTCCAGCTGGGCAGCCAGGTGCCTTGGTTATTATAGCTGAGGTCCAACTGTGCTGAGGCTATAAAAACCTCCTGAAAAATGCCACCTCTGTATTATTGAGACATGAAGCAGAACAACATTCCAGCGATTTATCTCGGGCTGTAGGATCACAGAAATCTTTAGGCTGGAAAAGACCTTTAAAATCATCGAGTCCAACCATTCCCCAGCACTGCCAAGGCCACCACTGAGCCATGTCCCCAAGTGCCACCTCCACATGGCTTTCAATCCCTCCAGGGATGGGGACTCCACCCCTGCCTCTCCTCCAGTGCCTGACCACCTTTTCCATGAAGGAATTTTCCCAATATCAAAGCTGAGCCTCCTCTGGCACAGCATTTTCACACCTCAGAAACTTCTGGTGCTTGGTGAGCATCTCTCACCTGTACTTGGGAAATGAATGACTTTGTAGAACCCAGTTAAAGCCATCCCTGGGTTTAGGGGAGATGAAAATCTATTCTGAAGCTGCCTGGCTTTAAAAATTAAAATTAGCAACTGATTGAAGCAACTTGGGAGTTTGGAATATTCCAGGAACTCCTTAGAGAGGTGTTTTCAAGGCAAAGAGCAAAAGGGAAAGTTGAGCCAGAGTTAATTTATTGTGTGACTTTGAAGCTTGGCTCCAGTGTCACCTGTGAGGCAGGAGGGGAGATGTGTGTGAGGAACACAAACAGGACACTGCAACAAAGTCAAGAATCAGTATTTTGATTTTAATTTCTAATGAAGAAATTGCAAAGACTCCAGGAACACCTTGTGCTAAATATGGGATTCTTACCTTGTGTCCCTTTGGAGTTTCCTCCCAAGAGCCATTTCTTTTGCATAATCAAGACACACTTATTAAACAACAACAAAAAACAACAAACCAAAAAAGTGCTTTCTGAAACTTTGTCATTTTATGGTTAACTTTTGAGGGTTTTTTGAAATAAATCCAAAATCAGCTTTTTACACTAGATATTAGCATGCCTGTAAAGAATACTGACTGAAATCTGTATTTATTCTGTTTTTTCTCCTAGAGTGCCCAGTTCTACAAGGTCACCACTGAGCAATACAAAAAAGCTGCTGATGAAGTCTCAGCTCGGTTCAAGTGAGTCCCTTCTGTTTTTTCCTGGCAGCTGGATGAGTTCTTACCACATTAAAATGCACAATAATCCCCTTTTCCTCCCTCACAGATCCTGTCAGTCCCTCTGGTTGCTGAAAGGAGGGAATTTGGGGGAATTTGGAGGCCAATGTATAGGAACCATAAGCTGCAGAGAAATGGGAGGCACACTTTGTACACATTTATTAATTTATAGTTGATAAGGAGCACGAAATAATCTAAAAATAGATCCCCTTTCCCTGATGGAGCACCAAAAATGGGCTTCCAACTTTGCATCACAATCACACCATGGGAAGGATTTAAATGAGGAATTTCACTCTGCCCTCAACAGTGAAGGTCAAATTAAATAATTTTTAGTGGTCCTGAAGAAAGTGAAGTGAAGATGTGGTAATTGATGGATCAAAGTGACAGTGACCCTTGGCCTTGGACCTTCCCTTTGGGCTGCTTCATGCCTCAGGCTCCAGGTTCCATTTATCATTTTACTGAGGACACAGAACTTTTTACAGCCTCAATTCCCTCCTCTGACCAAGGAATGCTGCAGAAAATGAATTATTCTGCCACGATTTTTGTAGACTTGTGGAGGGATTTTCGCCTGGTTTGTGTTTTGTTTTGATTTTTGGTGAGCAGGAAGAGAAAAGTCCTTTCTGAGCTGCTGATAATGATGCAAATAAAATTTTAAAGTATAAGAAAAACTCATTTTATCTCTTAACAGCATGAATTGTTGGATATTCTCTGGTGTATGTATAAAAATTTTGTAGCATTTAATGGTGCAGAGTATACTGAGCACTAAATTAACCTGTCCCTTAAACGAGAGGGACAGGATGACCATTGATCAAGGTCTGATTTAAGCATAATTTGGAGGGTTTTTCATCATGTCTGGAAATCCAGGAAGGTTGGGATAAAATTCCCACCTGGGTGTCTCCTTCCTTTGTTACAGTGGGATATTTTCAGCTTTCTAAATCAAATGATTCCCTCATTTCACTTGCATTGTTCCCAAATAAGGTTTTGTTGGGATTTGAAGTTTGGCTGAAGAGCTCTGGGTGGGTTTAGTGGGCAGAGGTGGGAGATGGGTTTGGGATTGGGTTTTTCCTCCTGATCCATAAAGGATTTTTGAAGTAAATCAAATACTTCGGGTTCATTTTTGTGCACAAATGGAGCTGATTTATAGAGCAGGGGCCAGTCCTGAGCATCAAAGAAATTTAAGACAACCATTTTATAGGGTGCAGAAATCAAGGAGTATTTACTGAGGAGGATTTGGACAGGGAAATCACATTGCTAACACTTGATGGGATTGGACTTTCCTTATTTTTCTAGGAACTCAAGGTATAAGTGGAAATCATCCATTTGACTGGTCTGTAATAGCAGTACTGCAATTACTGTGCTGTTTTTGCACTTGAAACCAAATTTCCTAAAAATTATTTGAAATTTTTGCATCAGTGGGTCCAGTATTGGTCCATTGCCTTCCAAGAAAGCAAAAGGAAAAAAAATCAGGAAATAAAAAAAGGTGCCTGAAATATGCACACAAATTGTGGCAGATTTGATCAAGCGCCTGAAATACCAATATTATTTTACAATTTAAAGGTTTTTCCTTACATAAAATCCTTTTAAACACCGTGTCTTTTTATTGAGGGTTTCAATGCAGGAGATGTTATTTTATCACTGCCTCTTTTGTGGAACTTGATGGATAAATGAGGAATGATTTAGTGACACCTAAAGATGCTCTTTTGGTGTCACGGGCACTTCTCATGTGCAGTTTAATTGCACATGAGGATTGAGAGGACAGAGGCTCCAGTGGTGTTTAAAGAGTTGTTTAATTGGCTGTAAAAGAAGAATTAAATAAGGTTGAGCTGCTAAATTTTGTTAATGCATAAAGCCATGTGCTGCCTGTGATTGCAGGTTCCAAGTGCAAGATTAATGGGTCTAATTGTGGTGTTATTAGCAAATAGTCTGACTTTATTTTAGGCAGGTCTAGAATTAGGTACCCAGTTTTAGTGATATAACTCGAATTTCTTCCATTTTTTAAGCTGCATTACTTCCAAGAGCAAGAAGTGGATGGTGTTGTTATATACTAAATATTTCCTGGATTCTCCTCCCTCCATTTAATCCCTGAAATTACATCAGCTGTGTCTTCATCAGTCTTTAGGGATAATTAAACCCCATTAAAAGAGGAAAAAAATACAAATACCCCATATGGGTTTGGATCAGAGGCCTGGCTGCTCTTGTGTCTGCAGTTCCTGTTGCTGCCTGCATAAAACTGATATTCCAAATATCCATGAGGAATGTTTTATCTCCACAAAGGCCCTGATTCACATTGATCAAATTGGGAATTATCAAATGCTTCATCTCTTTACGAGCCTAATTCCCATTGATCAAATCCTAAATGAGCAGGTTCAGGCAGTTCCTGCAGTCCCCAAATCACATTAAAACAACATTACAGGGCCATGCTGCCCCTCCTAAAGCTGGAATTATCTTCCCACAGTTACATTATAACCCCAATTATTCCATTATGAAGATGGCTCTGTTATAATGAGGAGTTTACACAAGAAGAGAAGAATGCAACGTTACAGGAAGAGCTGGGCTTTGGGCAAGGATTTGAACTTTTCCTAATCAAATTCTCCCTTTGTTTTGTGGGTTTTTTCCCTTAATTTGGAGGGCTGGGAGCGGGAAATTCGGCAGCTGCGGTGGTGACATTTTATTCCCCCGTGGTGTCTCGAGCCAAGTGACATCTTCATTATTCATTTAAGAAGCAGAGAGGGCAAAGACAGCCTAAAATAAATGTTTTTATCTTCGGTGGGTTTTGATTTCTTGTGGTATGTTTGGAATTCATAGCTGTGCATTAGTGCTTTCTCCTAAATATTCTGCCATTCCTCTCCTGCTCCTCTGCTCTCAGGGACAGTGTGGAATTGCTTCTTGCTGCTGGAGGGTTTTTTTGGGAAAAAAACCTTAATTCCAAGGCACCCAGACTGATGGAAACCCCAAGTCCTGCTGGGGGATTGATTGATTATTTTGGGGTGAGGTTTCCCCCAATAAAGTAGTTAATTCTCTGAAGTTTGCTTGGGCACTGACAGTTGTAATCCAGAGGATCCTTTGCATCATCTGGGTGTTCATTCTGAATGATAGATTTGGGGGGGTTTATCCCTTTATTATGGATCTTTTGGACATGACTCACTCCATCAATCCCCCCAGAATGAATGGGAAGAAATGACAAATCATCAATATCGTATCTTCCTTTAATTAGGATTTCTCCATCACAAAGCCTGGGTCATTAATGTTTACTGAAAATCAAATTTAAGGCATTGTTATCAGAAAATCACGGAGTGTTTTGGGCTGGGAAGGACCTTAAGGATCATCCAGTTCCACCCCCTGCCATGGACACCTTCCCCATGAAGTTCTGTTTGATGCTCAGCTGTGAATATTTGAAATATTCACAGTATTTCCTGTGAGTTCTGGCTGATGTTGTTGTGAACTGTGAAGCTGAGAAGGAGCATAATGAAACCACAGTAAATTAATAACAGCAACACTTCAATATTCAGATATAATTGTCTCTCAAAGCCAGTGGTGCCAATTCTCTGGACGGTGAGGGAAAAAAAAGCAGAGTAGAGAGAGAAAATCAGCTTTTTATTGATGACTTTGGACCGAGTCCAGGGAAGTGTGGCTTTATTTCCCTGTCCTCGTTACCCTTCTGATGTTGGGGCACATATGGTGACTTTTGAAGGGCTCTTGCACTGCCTGTAAATTAGGAATATTGATAATTTCTTCATGCAGATATCTTCAGTCACCATCATGCTGCACTCATTCCTCTGTAACATAGAAATCTGTGTTGCAGAGAGCCAGGCAAAGAATTTGTGCTTTATTTCTCCTTGTGCAGACCCAGACTTCCAGTTTTGTAGCAGCTCCTGTTGTACCTTAAATAACATCATCGATTCCCAGAATGGTTTTAAAGCTCATCCCATTCCACCCTCTGACACCTTCCCTAGACCGAGTTGCTGCAGCCCATCCAACCTGGCCCTGAATTAAAAGTAGCTGCTTTTAAAACCTGAAGTTAAAACTACAAATTACCAGTTGTGTATGAAACACCACGTAGTGTTGTTTCAATAACAGAAAACAGGAAGCTACAAAAAATCCTGCAGGCTTTGTGCCTTTAGTTAAGCTTTT
>VYXD01001826.1:1165413-1188382 GCA_013397195.1 Hylia prasina | reverse complement strand
CTCTTTTTCATCAGCTTGCATCTTTCAAATACAGAAATGCATATATTGACCTCAATTGTGTTCTTAAACAAAGGAAATGTGCTCACAGCCCACATGCAGGATGTGTAAAAAGTGCTTCAATCAGTCTGTTGATCTTTATTTCTGCCCAAATCTGTAAGTTAATATTTGAGCACGTCAGGACACCCATCTTCCTGTGATAGTGGAGACCTGGCGAGCACGGCTGGTGTTTGATCATGGTAATCACCTTCCCTGGGCTTAACTCTGCCAGGGCAGAAAATCCCTGAGGCTTTGCCTCTGATCCTTCTCTGTGACCTTTTGCTTTAAAATGCTGCAGCCTGGAGCTGGTATTCCCAAAGATCTGCTGGAATTCACACTGCTCGTTGTTCCTCAGGCACTGAGAGCTCCCTGTCCCTTCAAATTCATGTCCATTAATATATCCTTTATTGAGATTTGTTGTCCCCTCCCTGGAAGTGGCCAAGGCCAGGTTGGACAGGGTTTGGGGCACCCTGGGATGGTGGAATGGTGCCCATGGCATGGGGGTGACACTGGATGGGCTTTAAGGTCCCTTCCAACCAAACCCTTCTGTATTCCATGATTTCTCCTCCTGCCCATTTCGGGATGCACCAATCTCCTGTTTTAGGACAAGTCCAGTGAATAACATGAGAATCACAGAGTCATGAAGAGTCATGAAAACCATCCAGTCCAGTTGTTCCCAGTACAGCCAAGGCCACCACTGACCCATGTCCCCAAGTGCCACATCCACATGGCTTTTAAATCCCCCCCAGGAATGGGGATTCCACCCCTGCCCTGGCTGGACAAGCCTTTGAGTGAAGAAATTTTCCACAATATCCAACCTACACCTCTCCTGGTGCAACTTGAGGCTGTTTCCTCTTGTTTTGTCACTTGTAACCCTGTTTTGGTTTGTTCTGTAGTGGATTTCCCGATGGCCCTGCAGCACCTGCAGCACTTACTTACTCTAATATAATATATAAAATTTTTTAATTATTTTTTTAAAGTAACCAGAAGAAGATGGATTAATTGCTCAGACATGTTTAAGCTCTAACTCGAGTTTGTATCTGATAGGAATTTCTTCAGAAGACTCTGATGAGGATGAATTAATTCATGTTCAGAAGGTGCAGGAAAAGCAAATTGCATAAATATGAGCTTTAGGTTTTTGAACCCTTTTAAACACCTTTTTTTCTGTTGAAGATCTTCATCCAAGCCTGTCAAGTAGTTAAAAGTGTTTCCTAAATGTTTCTTATTCTGTTTCACACATGCTTCAAGATGCGAATTCAGAGAGGTTTCTCTCATGATAACAGAGAAGGAGAAGCCTTTTATGATGGAAATATTTGCAAGCAGGAGCAATTGTTTTTCATAATGAACACCAGCCCATCCTCCACGTGCTGCAGCTGTAATTGTAATTATTTTTTACTCACTGTTTGCCCACAAGTCCAGACAATTACTTTGAAATAATTCCTGAACGCTGCTATAAAATCACTTCAAAATTACCTTCTCTGTGCTCTTGGTTGGGAGCCAGAGGAGGGGGATAAATGGCAGATTCAGAAATGAAAAAGTTAACTGACACTGGCTACAAGAAACAAAGGAAGAAGAAAATTTGCTAGAGGGAATAGAGCAAGATATTGGAAAGCAAATAAGTGAACTAATCCGATTTCCTGGCGGTGAGTCTGGGCACTTGTGCTCGGGCTGAGCACACTCTGTGCTTTTCATAAATTGAATTTATTGACTCCTCTTTCTTCCCTATCTTGCTTATAATTATCTCCCCCTCTCTTCTGTGTGCTCCTTACTTCTCATGCTGTCTGTAATCTCATGTCTCTATCTGTCCTTTTCTCCCCTCCTTAGAAAAGCCCAGAGAGTTGTTAATTCAGAGGGGTTTGACACATTGTTGTATCTTCCCCTGAAATCTCTTCCCAAAGTCATGAGAAGCTGGGGAGATAAATTAAACTCTGTTATTAATGTTTGCATGTTATTATAATGATAATGCCAGTAATGGAGAGGAAAACGTAACCTAATGGAGCCATTAAGGGGAAGATATTTGGATTGTGGGTGGCATTTTTTTTTGTGCTGCTGAAGTAACTCCAGCCAGACCATCCATGGCTTTAGAATCCTTTTTCCTGGTTTTCCAGCCATGGATATGGACAATAGCTGTTAAAATATACATTTTGGAGGTCTTTGTCTCATTTTTTTTCCTCACCCTGGGCTACAAGAAGTTCTCATTCTTACATAAAAACACAACTAGTCCGCGGTTTAACAAATCTGTGCAATAATTTCCTGTTAAACCATTGAATTCCAGAAGGATTCAGGTCTCTGCAGGCAGGTGAGGTTTAAGAGTACTTAAAATAACAATACCAGCAGCTGCTGGTGCCTGACAGCCTGGCTCCAAAATGTTATCCCTCAGCCTTGTAACCACTGTTTTAATTTGTTGGATCAAGTGTGTCCTTAATTATGCATCCTAAATAGAACAAACCCAGGATTTTAGCCTCATCCTCCAGTATTTTTGCTTGATACTAATTTCCAGTCTAAGAGAAAAATACATGGAATTTGTGTGTCTGGAAACACTGAATTGAAATGCAACAAAAAGGCCTCATCATTTAACACTGCCCTCATGGAAGGGAGTTTATTATGGACCAGCTTCCCTCCATGGGGCTATGGAAAAAAAAAAAAAGTTGAATGCATTAATTTAAAAAGGGCAAGAAAAAAACACAAAAAAAACCCTCAAAATGTACATAAAGCCAAAGCAAGGCTTGGAACACCCCTGTTTGTCTAAAGGAGAAATTTTATGGGCAGAAATACGGATACGATGAACAAATATCTGCAATTTCTTTCCTTAGGACACTAAACAAAAGCAGCCCATTTTTTCTCAGATCCCTTGGGAGTTTTCTCTGTTAACTTGTGCAGTGTTACATCGACATAAAGTTAATATTCAGCCCAGAGATGGCTTGGAGTGAGTCTGTAATTCCTCTGCAAAAAGGAATTTTCCAGGTAGAGGAGCCTTCCTGAGCTTTCCAGAAATGGATTGGAGGTTTTGGTAACAGATGAAACTTCCCCAGATTTTTGTTTGCAAATTCACCCACGGAGCACAAAACTGACTCCTTTTATTCCATCAGCCTCCTCTTCTCCTCTATTCTGGAGGATTTTGTGGGCACAAGGACAGGCCCTGTTTGTGTGGATGCCTTGGAGAATTTTAAAGTCAGAACTGTTGAGTTTGGAAAATACCTCCAGGATCATGGAGGCCACCACTGACCATGTCCCCAAGTGCCACATCCACACTTTAAAGGGCTTTTAAATCCCTCCAGGAATGGGGACTCCACTTCTGCCCCCTGGGCAGCTGTGCCAGGCCGGACAATCCTTTTGGGAAAGACATTTTTCCTCAAATCCAATCTAAGTGCAGCTCTTAACCCTTGCAGGAGCTGGGTGGAATAGCACAGTTTACTGGGTTATTTTTAGGAATAATGTGAGAATTTGGTTGAAGCCAAACCTGACATGGTTTTAATTCCCTTTATTGTTAATTATCTCTAATTTCCATGACTGTGGCAGTGCAGTCCAGACTTTCACGCTGTGTGGTGTTGCTCAGACACCTGAATCAGCTGTTTGGAGATCACCTGTAAGATTTCAAGGTTTAAATCTGGGTTTGTTCCTGACATAAAGCCTTAGAATTACTAAATCCCTTCATACCATTTCTTGCAAGGAGACTCATAATTAGCTTGGTGGGTTTTGTAGGCAAGAAAAATGGTTGGGGTTGGAAGGGACCTTAAAGATCATCTCATTCCAACCCCTGCCATGGGCAGGATGGACCATGGGGACACAAGAATGATCCAAGTCTTGTTGATGGAAATCCAGACTGGTTTGGGTTGGAAGGAACCTTAAAATTCATCTAGTTCCAGCCCTCTGCCACGGGCAGGGACACCTCCCACTATTCCAGGTTGCTCCAAGCCCTGTCCAGCCTGGCTTGGAGCATTTCCAGGGACAGGAAACTTGGTCTAGTGAAAAGAATGAAATGATTTTGAAGGTCCTTTCCAACCCAAACCATTCCATGATCTGTGGTTTTGTAATGAAACCCAAGATGAGTGCAACATGTTGAGAGTGTTGGGGTTTGGATTCTGACTCAGAACCCAGGAAGGAGCCAGGTAAGGAATGCTCAGTGTTGGATGTTTTCAGGATATTTTTCCTCAAGAGTTTAATTGCTGGGAATGGGATTTTTTCTTATTGTAAGGTCAGGTGTTTTAATTTCCTTTAATAGCCACAGCACTAAAGCCATGACAGCATGAGAGGAGATGAAAATGGATCATTAGTGAGAGTCTTCAGGCCTCCAAACCCCTGCCTTGTTGAGTCCTCAGATTGCTTCATTCTGCTACTGTCACTTGTCCCTGGCTTGATGTGTTTATCAACAACGTTTCCTGTTCTGTATTTTTATTTTAAAGAATTGCAGACCTTAGGAAGGAATTGTAGCCAAACTTCAGGGAGTGTCTGGAATAACTCAGAGTTACTGTAATGTGTGTTTCTCCCTCTCTCTTCCCTCCCCTCTGATCGTTTTTGCAGCAGAGAATGCTTGGGAGAGGAGGATAAAGGCATTGTCCGAATCAAGCACAAGACCATCAACTAATTTCAGCAGAAGAGCTTTTTTTTTCTCCCCAAGAACAATCCAGCAGCCCATTTGCAGGGCAGCCCAATAAAGAGAAGAAGTGGAAGAGCCATTTGAAGGGCAGCATCCTCATGGCTCAATCAGAGAGCGCTCGAGGAGCCGAGACCTGGATCTTATTCCATCAGAGCTCGCCCGCCCGAGCCCGCTGTTCCGCCTTATCAAAGCCCACTTATTGGTGATTGAAGGAAGGGAAAGAAAAGAACCTTTCTCTGACCTCAGAGAGGGGAGATATCCTTCAAATGCTGCTGTTTCACTGTAGAATCTCCTCAGGAACATCTCTCTGTCGGAGGCAGTGTAACCCTCGCGGCGCCGGGGTGCCAGGAGCAGCTGCTGGCCCCGGTGTCAGAGCTCTCCTCGCAGTGTAGGGTTGTAAATTGTGCTTTAACTTATTTCCTGGCTCTCTCTGCAGGCCTTCTGCTGGAATGATGTTTGTGATCCAATGCTTAGGGTGCTCCACGGCCTTTGTTTCCGTGTGGGATGGTTCTGTTGTGCTCCTTGCTCGTATCAAGTCCTGACAAAAATGCCTCGCTCTGTACCAACAATAAATCTATTTTATGCACAGGATTGATGCTGCAGTCTGTCTCCCTTCCCACTCCTCGGGGGTGGATGGTGTTCCCTCTGCTGTGTCAATCATGCTTTCCCAGCAGATATTGTTGCTGAAGCTTTCAAGCACAGACTTTCATGCACAACCAGCCCCGGTGTCGGGAACGGGGTTTGGATTGAGCTGTTTTCCATCACAGCCACCTGAAAGGATCCCACATGATGGGAGTGTTGTGATTTATCCACCAGCACTTCCCTCCTTGGGAAATGCTTGTGAATGGAGCTCCACAAGCTCTTGTTGCCCACAGAGGTTGTGGGTTCCTCATCCCTGGGAGTGTCCCAGGCCAGGTTGGATGGGCTTGGAGCACCCTGGGATGGTGGAAGGTGTCCCTGCCCATGGCAGGGCATTGGAATGACATGGCCTTAAGGTCCCTTCCCACCCAAACCATTCTGGGATTCTGTGAAAGGGCAGAAACCCCCCCAGAATCTCTTGCAGCTTTGTGCAAACACCCAGTTTCCCTTAATTCTTTTTCTTCAGGTAAAAACTGCCACGCTCCTTGTCCCAAGCAACCTTAGAAGGGACTTTTTACACAGTAGTGAGAGTAATGATGTCAAATGAGCAGCGAGTCTGGAGCCTTCTGCTGTTTATTTACCTGTTCTCCCTCTCTAATTGGCTGTGTTTGAACCTCGTCCTACTGAACAACTGTGGGTGCACCTGTGGATCTCATTTATTATTCATGCAAAATATTACCAGTGACTTTCCTAATTATCAAGATGCTTTGTGAGCGCTGTTTAATTAAGGGTTTTGGGGGTTTTTTTAATGCTACCCAGAGAAGCTGGGATTTTTTTTTTTTTTTACATGCCAAGCAACTGTAATATTGGTAGGAGGGGAGGATCCTGGAGTTCAACATCAGGTGCCAGGTAAACTGAAACAACAGGGACATAAGCACCATGTTTACATGGTGACTTGCTGTAGTGTTTACAAATCAGCTAACTCACAAATCCTTCTCTCTAATGTTCTCTTTTGTAACAGAGAGCCAAGAAGTTGGCAGAGCCAGCCTTGCCAGACTCAGAATTGGCAGCAAAATGCAGCCTAGAGGAAAAGCAGACGTTTTCCAGGCCAGATGATGCTGTAAAATCAGGGGAAGAGCTGTGTCGGGAAGGAAGGTCTCTGTTACTGCCAAATGTTTATTGGTTTCTCATCCTGACAGCCTTGAGCAGTGAGAGTCAGCCTTGCCTGCTTTGTTCCAACTGTGTTTGAGGTGTCGTGTTCTTTAAACATCTTCTGTGGCATCAGGGGTGGCATCTGCAGCCTGTGTGGCTTGGGGGAGGCTGGTGGCAGCAGCAGGGTAAGGACTTTAAAGGTGGCCTTGGTGGGGACAACCTTTGCCTTTAAAGCAGAGCAGTAATTCTGGATATTTCTGGAGTTTCACCACCACCTCTGCTTTTGCCACCTCTCCTTTTGTGCACCTGCATCCCTGTCCTGCTGCAGGTGTTTGATTTCTTCCTTCTCCCCACTTGCTGGTGTGGGTGCTGAAATCTTAAAATCTTGGAAGTTTCCTGAGGTTTTTGAGTGTGGAAAACCTATGGAGAAGTTTCCCTCCTGTTCACGATTTTATGATTCTGTGACCTTTTTCAGCACCTGCAGATCCCAAACCAACACCAGCTGTTGGTGCCAGCAGGAGCTGCTGGGACAGAGCAAGGCCAGCCTCCTTCACAAGTAGCAAGGACAGGGAGAGTGGAGAAGTGCCAGAATTTTTGCCCAGGGTGTCAAATGTGATTTGCAGGACTCAGAAATCATGGTTTGTTTCGTGCCAGGTGACAGCACACTGCAGCTCGCTGCCCGTGGTCAGTCCTGTTCCTTCAGGAGCTGCCAGATAAAAGCAGACAAGGGTTTAGATTTGGGTGCAAACAGCTGCAAGATGTGGATTTTGTGACCTGGTCAGTCCCTAATTTGTGATGGTTTGTGAAGGGCTGCCACTTTTGTGGGAGGAGAGAGCAGAAGAGGGTGAGCTCCTGCAGCCAGGACAGTCCTTTCTGTGCTCAGCCTCTCCCAGCTCTTCCCATAAAACCCTCTGGGGGTCACGGCCAGCATTAGTGACACCACTCATGTCCCTGCCATCCAGCACTGACTCCCTGAGGAGCTGGGGGCTGTTCCCAGTGCCACAGCAGAGTTCAGGACAGCAGTGAGGGACCCCCAGAGCCCAGGATTCAAGTCCAGGTCTGGAAAATGGCAAGGGAGTGAGGCTGGGGAGTGAGGCACGGTGTCAGAGGTGCTGCTGGGGGGCTCTGCTGGTGAACACCCTGCTGCTGTCAGCTCTCTGTTGGCTCTGTCACCTCCCTGGCTGCCCTCAGAAGTGTCAAACAGGGCCTGGGAGCAAGGGCATCTCTGGTTTATCATCAGTGTTCAGCAGCCAAGGGACTGGAGCAGCATCTGCCTCTCCCTGGGGAACAGGGACAGGGCCTGAGCTCAGCCATGGTGTGAGGGGGCACCTGCTCTTCGAGTCCTTGGGAGAGGCAGCAAAATTCCAGGAGAACGTGGGGCACTGAGCCAGGGCTCCTCTGCAAGAATGTCAGCTCCATGTGAACAAAGACACCGGGTAATTAGAGAGGTAATTAGTTTGGTAATTACTAAGGTAATTAGGTTGATTCTCTCTCAAGCCAGTAACTGCTGGGAAGTGCTGGAGGGAGCACCTTGAGTTTCAGGCTGCAGCAGCCCCCCGAGGTTAACCCTTCACCCCCTGCAGCTGACATTGGTGAAAATGGGGTGGTTTGGAGGCAAACATCACCCCAAACCCTCAGTTTGTCCTAGGTCTTGTGCCCAAAAACTTGTGAGCCACCTTCTGATGACACCCAAAAGTGCCTGTGCCATGGTCAGGGCAGGGTTTAAGGCAGATCTCCCAGCAGTGGTGATGCCTTGGGAAGGCTGACCTGGAACAGACTGAACAGAACTAAGGGAATAAAGTAAATATTTACTGAAAGGCCTTTAAAGATTCACCTTGGGCAGGACAAGAGCCTGGCCAGGGCTACACCCAGGGTGGACCCAAAATGGTCACAAAATGGACAAACAGTCACAAGATCTCACACTTTTATAAGTTTTGGTCCATTTGCACATTGGGGTTTAATTATCCAATTACAGTTTCATGCTGTGAGGTCCCATCATTCTTCTTTTCTCTCTTTTGCCACTGTTGTTTGTGCTTTTGGATCTGAAAACTTGTAATGGTTGTCCTTGGTCTTCAGCAGGAACAGGATTTGTTTTGTGTCCCTGCTCCGTGAAGAGCTGAGTGACATGGAATGTGAGCTCAGAACTGCACCCCTGGGCAGCACAGAGTCTGAAATACATGAAAGCTCAAACTTAAGGCATCAGTGGTGTGTTTATTGCAAGATTTTATATTTCCTTAGGAATGCCAGGGACAGCTTTTGGCTGGGGACACTTCTTGGGGAGCTGTTTGGAAGTGTCCCAGTGTCACTGCTGAGGTTGATCCCTCCTCCTTTTATTGGGTCCCTCACATCCCTTCACCCCTGGGCTGCTTTGCTGGTTCAGCAGAGGCATTCCATGGAATCCCACATTGGTTTGGGTGGGAAGGGGCCTTCCAGATCACCTCATCCCACACTCTTGTCATGGGCAGGGACACCTTCCACAAGCCCCATCCAACCTGGCCTTGCAGCCATTACCAGCAGCTCAGCAGCTGGAGGTGAGTTTTTTCTGCCTGTGTCATATGAAACCAGGTTATTTTCTGCCCACCCTACCCAGGAAAACCATCCCTCCTTCCTCAGCCAGTCCTGTGGGTGGACAGGGCAGTGCAGCTGTGCCAGTGATCCCAAAATCAAGATCAAACTGCCAGTGCTCATTTGGGAGGCTGGAGCTGCAGGAAGTGGATCTAATTCCCCAGTAAACTGCAAACTAAACAGATTCTATCTCGTGTTCATCTGTTGCTGATACGGAAATAGCAGGGCTGGGAGGGACTTGGCACGTGCTGGAGTCCACTATTCCATAAAAACTGAGAGCAAGAAATGCACAAGTTTGATCCTGGTAGAGGGATCAGATCTGCAAAGGGTTCAGTGGATGAGGTGTAGTGGGAGCAAGGAGATGAAAGTCCATTAATGGATGAAATATTTTTTGCCAGATAGAATTCTGGATCTCTCTCCTGTTTCCTATGTCAGGCAGTGAGATATTTTTCCCCCTTCTCAGTTTTAATATTATTAACAATTGGCCTGCTTTGAAAAGGTCACAGTCAGCTTGAATGTCTTCTAATCAGACTCTTGGTGAAAAGCAGGCAAACAAGAAATCTGTGTCCCGGAGCTGCCTTTAAACAGCAGAGCCTGGTGTGTTATAAAGGAGTTATTTTGGGTGAGGTCTGGCTGATAGCCAGGGGTTGTTTGAGGGCAGGGAAAGGGCTCTGAGCTCTGTTTTTGCTGAAAGTCCCACTCCTGGAACTGGGCAGACAAATGAAACCTCTGCTTTTGCCTGAAAAAATCACTGTGCCATGAGAAGTCATGACCAGGATCCAGCTGCAGCTGCAGGAGCACAGGAAAGGAACAGAGCAGGAGAGGATTTGTGGGTTTAAACAGTGGAAGTCGATCCCATTGCTGTTAATGGGAAAAATGTGAAGTGCTGGAACACTGGAAGAATGGAACACCTGAGTGAGGCTGGAGCAGGTAGATGGAACTGATTTAGAAAAAAAACCACTTTTTTTTTAGCATCAAACAGAAGGGAAATCTCCCAGCTCCTGTGCCTTGGTCCCAGTTTGGTCTGGGAGGAGCAGCAAGGGAATGTTGTGGCAAGGAGTGCCTGAGTTCTTTGTTCCTGCAGGTTTGGGGGAAATTGCTGGAGAGAGGAGGTGGGAGAGAGACAGCAAGGGATTTAAATAACCTCCAGTGAAACCAGAGCTGGTTGTGATCCACTCCAGGCCCTCTGGAGTGGGTATTTTCCTGGGCAGCACCCTGAGTTCTGGGATGTGCACCTGATCAGAATCATTCAGCAGTGAGCTCCGTGTGCTCCTTGGATGCCAAGTGCAGCCTCAGGGAGCCTCTGAAGCAGCATCACTGTGAATCACCACTGAGTCTGGCCTTGCTCTGGGGTTTTCTTTTTTCCTTTAAATGGAAGGATTTTAGTCTGACGTGGCAGCACTTTGGGGGGGTTTGAGCAAAGCTGTTACCAAGGAACCAGAGAGAGACTCAAACTCGTGTGTGTCATCAAACCTTGGTGGGTGACTCAGGGCTCCCACAGAGCCCTGGGCTGGGCTGGGCAGCTCCTCCCACTACCTGGGGTCACTCTCTGGGGCCTGGTGGCCTTTCAGGTCCTTCCCTTGTGCTGCCCAGCAAGGCTGGAGCTTCCTGCAGGTCCCACAGGATCCCGTGCTCAAGGTGAGCTCGTGGAATCGTTCAGGTTGGAAAAGACCTTAAACATCATCAGATCCAACCATCAACCCAAAGCCACCACCAGACCACATCCTCATGTGCCAGCTCCAGGTGTTCTTTGAACATTCCAGCTGGTGGGACTCAGGACAAGGCCAAAAGGTGGTTTCACCTCCCTTCTTTCCCCAGTTGAACCAACCAGAATTTGGGTTTTGGTCCGTGCAAAGATGCCGAGTTGCTCCATGGGGGTCACCCAGGTTGGGTATCAGCAGGAATTTCTTCATGGAAAAGGTGGTCAGGCCTTGGAAGGGGCTGCCCAGGGAGGTTTGGAGTCCCCATCCCTGGAGTTGTCCAAGGAATTCCTGGTTGTGGAGCTCAGTGCTCTGGGCTGGTGACGAGGGCATCGAGCACAGCTTGGACTGAAGGGTCTCAGAGATCTTCTCCAGCCCCAGTGATTCTGTGATCAGGGGATGTGGTTTCTAATTTCAGCATCACTAAATGCATCATTTAGTCTTTTCATGCCTCTGTTTTCTGGTGGAAACAACTCTGCCAGGCTGGAGAAGCTCTGGGTGCTGGAGGAGAGAACTCACGGGCACGGGATGTGCAATGGACCCACCGAGAGCGAGCTCTGACTCTGCTGGTGGCTCTTTCTCTCCTGTTCCTGAGTTTTGCTTTGGACAAGCTGAATTAAGGACTGGTGTTGGATTTGTCCTGGAGCTGTGTGGCTGCCGTGTCCTCCCTGCGATACCCAGGCTTTGTTGGGAAAGCTGGAATGGTTCAGCAGCTCTGCCCTTGAGAAACAACAGAGTCCAACCAACCACTTTGCCCAGCTTGGTTTAAAAATACCAAAATTCCAGTTTGTCACTGCTATCCCTGTGGATCACAGGATGATTTTTTTTCCCTTGGATCTCAGCCTGTAGCAATCACCTGCTCAAGACCATGAGGTGCTGAGGGCAGGCAAGGGCCCCAAAAGTTGCCTGTAAGAAGTTCATGACCCTCAAGCAGAGACAACCATTTCTTAAACGTGTTTAATGTTGTTGGATTAAGGGGAAAGCTGCCGTCTTTTCAATGATTATTTAATTTTTTAGGGGGTGGTGTCACACTCTGACTTCCAACAAACTAAAGGCAAGCAGCAGAAACACCAAAGTGATGTTCTGGAGGTTCAACCCTTTTCCTGGGTTTGTTCTTCACTGATCTCTTTCCCCTGCCAGAAGTTATTCTCCACTTGATTTAAGGGATTACAAACATCCCTCTGCCCAGGTCCATCCCAGCTGCCTCTGGGGTGCCTCAGTTCCTTCCCTGTGCAGGAAGGAGAAGGCTCTGAGTGGGCTCCTTCATGTTTAAATCGAGTTTCTGTTCACAGGTTAAATCATTTCAGCTCTGATCCTCCTTAAAAGTGGTGATTAATCCCCTCACACAGCAGGATCATGTACAGAAAAACCACCAGCGTGGCCCTGGGCATTTTACACCCCCCCAATAATGAGAGCAATTCATAACCCAGCATCCCTTAAAGATCCCAGTTCCCCTGGAGGAGACAACAGTGGCCATAAAAACAATCCAAGGTGCTCTGCCCCCCAGTTTCTGGTGGAGGAAAAAGTCTTCAGAGGAAAGTAATTGTTGGCTTAAAACTTCAGCCTGCATTCCGCAGCAATCCATCACCTTCCAGAGTGTTTGGGAGCTCGGGTTACTCAATATTCAGCCTGGGAATCCTCAGTAGGAAAAAAGGGACCGGGGGAAGTGTGAAATATTGCCAGGGAAATTCTCTGTAACTCCTTGCATTTCATGGCCTTCTCTTTGCTGAGGAGGGAGGGGAAAGGAACAAAACCTAAATCCTTTTTTTCTGTTCCAGCCCTAGGAGAAGCAGCAGGAGTGGGGGGATGTGGGGACCTGCAGTGCAGCTCCATCCCTGGGATGGTGCAGTGTCCCTGGTGCCTGCAGGGGGGTTGTGGTCCTGAGCACACAACTCTTAAATACACCTGGGCTGTGCTTTGAGGTGTTAAATACACCTGGGCTGTTGTTTCAGGTGTTAAATACACCTGGGCTTTGGTTTCAGGAGTTAGATACACATGAACTGTTGTTCCAGGAGTTAAATACCCCTGATCTGGAGGTTCCAGGAATTGAATACACCTGAGCTGAAGTTCTGGGAGTTAAATACACCTGGGCTGGAGGTTTCAGGTGTTAAATACACCTGGGCTGTGCTTTGAGGTGTTAAATACACTTGGGCTGGAGGTTCCAGTTGTTAAATACTCCTGAGCTGTGTTTTCAGGTGCTAGATACTCCTAGGCTGTGGTTCCAGTGTTAAATACACCTGGGCTGTGGTTCCAGGAGTTAAATACACCTCGGCTGTGCTTTGAGGTGTTAAATACACCTGAACTGTTGTTCCAGGTGTTAAATGCACCTGATCTGGAGGTTCCAGGAGTTAAATACACCTCGGCTGTGCTTTGAGGTGTTAAATACACCTGAACTGTTGTTCCAGGTGTTAAATGCACCTGATCTGGAGGTTCCAGGAGTTAAATACACCTCGGCTGTGCTTTGAGGTGTTAAATACACCTGAACTGTTGTTCCAGGTGTTAAATGCACCTGATCTGGAGGTTCCAGGAGTTAAATACACCTCNGTTCCAGGAATTGAATACACCTGAGCTGAAGTTCTGGGAGTTAAATACACCTGGGCTGGAGGTTTCAGGTGTTAAATACACCTGGGCTGTGCTTTGAGGTGTTAAATACACTTGGGCTGGAGGTTCCAGTTGTTAAATACTCCTGAGCTGTGTTTTCAGGTGCTAGATACTCCTAGGCTGTGGTTCCAGTGTTAAATACACCTGGGCTGTGGTTCCAGGAGTTAAATACACCTGGGCTGAGCTTTGAGGTGTTAAATGCACCTGATCTGGAGGTTCAAGGTGTTAAATACACCTGGGCTGTGCTTCCATTGTTAAATACACCTGGGCTGTTTTTTCAGGTGTTAAATACACCTGTGCTGAGCTTTGAGGTGTTAAATACACCTGAACTGTTGTTCCAGGTGTTAAATGCACCTGATCTGGAGGTTCCAGGAGTTAAATACACCTCGGCTGTGCTTTGAGGTGTTAAATACACCTGATCTGGAGGCGTTAAATACACCTGGGCTGTGCTTCCATTGTTAAATACACCTGGGCTATGGTTTAGGTGTTTAAATACACCTGGGCTGTGGTTTCAGACACCCGTCAGTGCAGTGGCCTCTGTCCCCACGGCCAGAAAGTCTCCCTTTAAGGCAGACTGGGAGAGAAGCCAAATTGCTGAAGAAGGAAACACAGAAGATTGTCATGGAGGCATCTCAGGCTCCAGGGAGGTCCCTTCGGCTGCAGTTTCATGTTAATTCGCTGTACTTAGAGCCACCCGGCGGGGTGTGAATGCCAAACCTTTCACTCCTAAAGGAGAGTTTTTAAAAGCTGTTACCGATCCGTGCTGGGGAGGATGGGGAGGTGTCTGCTCTGCAGCACTCACGGGGTGTCGGTCTAAAAACAGATCCGACCTGTCTTAGCCAGGGTGTGGGGATAACACAGCAAATCTCACCCCGTTTGGGTCTAAAACGTACCTGAAAGTTCACAGAATCACAGATTGGGGTGGAAGGGACCTTCGACATCACCTCAGGAGCCCCAAGGGAATGTTCACCTTGACAAACCAGATTCTCACTGGGAGAGGATCTTCTGTGGAGATGCCAATACAGGGCTGCCCCTGCAAAAAGCATCCAAACCTTCCCTTCCTCCCACCTCCTTTTCCACCACAGGCTGGTGGAAATGTGAGATGAAGATGAGCCAGGCCATTTTCCAGTCACATTCCTGCTCCATCATCCCCCAGCTGGGAACTTCCCTGCTTTGAGACACATCCAGTCTGGCCCTTGGGCAGGTGCTGAGGTGCCAGGAGACTTCTTTACTCAGGGGAAACTCTTCTTTGGTGTTTGTCCTTGGTGCAGTTGCTCTAAACCTGTTCATCTTGAGGGAAGATCACTCAGCAACCCTGAGCTGCTGTGGTCACAGCAGGCTCTTGAAGGAAAACATCGGGATGATTTTATTTCATGGTTGTACCACCCCCTCTTCATCACCTACAGCTGGAAGCCCTTCAGTCAGTACCTCTCCTTCCTGCAGTCTCCCTCCATCCCTTCCAAGAGGCATTTTGGGAGGGGTTTGAGTGCCCCTTGTTTATCTCCATGTGGCTCAGATCTCGAGCTTGGAAAAACCCAGGTAAGGGTGCACAGAAACACATTTCAGACTTTTTCTGCACAAAAATAACATCCCTTTACCCTTAGTGAGGACCTGGTCTGGTTTCCCAAATGCTCCATCCCTGGAAGTGTCCAAGGTCAAGTTGGACAGGGCTTGGAGCAAGCTGGGATAGAGGGAGGTGTCCCTGCCCATGGCAGAGGGTTGGAATGAGATGAATTTTAAGGTCCCTTCCAACCCAAGCCAGTCTGTATTTCCATGAACAAGACTTGGATCATTGTTTTGTCCCCGTGGTCCACGCTGCAGCTGATTAACTGGATGCAGATGGAGCCAACTCCTTGCTCTGCTCTGGAATCTCCCTCACCTCACTCCTCTCTCTGCTGGGAGATGCTGACACCGTTGCATCCCCATCCCTGCAGGAATTCTGAAAACATCCCTGCTGTCCCAGAGCAGGCTGCCAGCTCCTCTTTCCTTGGATTGGCCTCTCATCCTGCTGCAGCCCGAGCCAGATAATTGATCAATAATGTGTGGCAGCGAGCTGGACTGTAAAGCTGAGTTATGGGGCACATCACAGAGCAGGGTGATTGAAGGGGCCGTCGCCTGGGGCAGCGCAGAGGTTTATGCCTGGTAGTATCTTGTGGAATAAAAATAAAACCTGACACAACATCCTGAATTATCCTCTGATGGGGAAGAGGCTTCCTGGCTGCCTGCAGTTGTTGCAGGGATGTCCACATTGTTATTGTTGGCCGTAATTAATTCCCTCGCTGGCAGGCTGAGCGTGGAATTTACTTCTGGATCTCCCTGACTCCGCTTTTGCCTCAAGCAACAGGATCAGGATGATGCTTACAAAAGGAGCAGGGAATTATTTCTTGGGTGCTTTTAATTCAAACCCTCTCACAACAAAAGTTTTCACTCAGCTCTTTGGACAAGAGCAGCGCTTCTTACACCCCTACAAGTTGTTTATTGGATTGGATTGACGCTTCTGGGAACAACCTGTTTGCATACCAACCCCTCTCTTGCTGAACATCTTCATTAATTAACTCCATCTGGCTCGCCTGCCTTTAGACAGAAAGGATCTCTTGCTTTGATCATTTGTTGTTTACATCTTTCTTGCCGTTTGGTAAAACACACAATAAATACCGTGTGGCACAAAACAAACAAACAGCAACAACAAAAACCCCTGAAAAAACTGTCAAACACCTACAAAATGTCCATCCCGATCCGGCTCAGTTTCCCTTGAGGACAGCGGAGCCTAAAACCATGCTCAGGGTTCGAGGTGGGGTTTGCCACCTCCAGGAGATGATGGCGTGGCCCCAAAATTCCTTTCCTGCAGACATGGTCGTGCAAAGACTCGGGAGCAGCTGCTTGAGTGGCCGGAGGAGCGGGAGACTGCGATGTCTCATCCATCCTCCATCCTTCTTTCACTCCGTTCCTGGGTAGCAGAAGGGGATTTGCAGGGCTCCCTGTGACCACCCTGTGAGTTTGGGGGGTTTTTCTGTGCCCAGGATGGGGTTGGCTCCAGCACGGGGTGGAGAAGGGACTGGGGGGTCCCCAGGAGGGCACCGTGGTGGGCAGATGCCCGAGGACAGCAGCTGCAGGATGCAAGGCTGAGCAGGGTATTTTCATGGAATTGTTTTCCCTGTCCTGCTCTCCTGGGTTTGTGTCCAGGGGCAGATTCCCCGCGGTGGGTTCCTGCAGAGGATGGGACTAAAGGGAGTTTCCCTCTGAGCCTTTATCAGTGCGCAGCGCCCCGGACTGGCCCCGTTCCCCCTCGTGCCCCCCAGGACGTCCTTGCAGGCTCCTCAGGGGCTGCCCAACCCTGCCAGGCAGTGCCAGGCCTCACTTTGCCACTCCCCGTGGCTGAGACGTGCACAGTGACCCTGTCCTGCTCCTAGGGGCAGAGATTCCCTGTCCTGATTCCCCTGCCCCGTTCCCTCCCCGGGCTCCGTGGCCACCCCACACCCTGAGCATGGGGATGCTGGGGATGGGGTTTCCATGGTGACAACACACTGAAATCCTCTCGGCGCGTTCTTTTCCCCAGTCTTTCCCCCAGCTTGGATGGCAGGAGGGGATGGGGGAGCCAGGACCACCCCCAGGCTCCCCACACACCCCAAATCTGAGCTGGGTGGGCTCCCACCCCAGCCATTCCCCCCGGAGATGGCAAAGGGGCTCCTCTTGCTTCCCAAAGGTAAACATAAAAGCATCAGGCACTGAAGTTTGGGGTGCAGGGGTGGGGATTGGTCACAGCTCTCCCAAAAGTCCCCTGAGGCTGAGTGAGGCTTTTCCCTCGGCCAGGAGCTGTGCAGCCACGGCTGATCTCGGGGCAGGGGGTGGCACTCAAGGGCTACGCTGTTCCCAGATTTTGGAGCTCCTGGGGAACAGCCTGAAGCCTGTATTTTTTACAGAGTTCCTCCTTGGACCCTCTCTGCCCCTTTCTCTGAACAGTTTCCACCCTTGGAGTGTGAGGAGGACTCTGCAATAAGGTGGCATTTCCAGAGCAGAGGGCACAGAAGAGCCCAGGGCTGTTTGTCCACCACAAATAAATAATATGGGTATAAATAAATAAAATGGGAAAGAGATCACTCAGCGTGGCATAGCTGTGTTTCCATGATGAAATTCCCTCATTTTCCAGAACAGGGTGACCAAACCCAGTCTGTGTTTTGGGAAGGCCAGGCTGGACAGGAGCAACCTGAGGTGGTGGAAGGTGTGTTGGAACAAGAGGAGCTTTAAGGTCCTTCCCACCCAAACCGTCCCATGGTTCAGAGCCCTTTAGCCCAGGTAAGACCTCCCAGGTGTGCCCAGTGGCTGGGAGGCTGCTCAGGGTGCTCTGGGGCTGTGACAGAGCTGCCAGAGCTTAAAAGGATGTGTAACTGTGAGCTGGAGTTTGCTCTGTGCCCTGACCCTGTCTGGTTTGGCTGTGCCTGTCTGCTCCTGGGGCTGCTGGGGAATGACAACAGCCTGGCACTGACCTGGGGACACATCTGGCCACAGCTGCTGAGCTCTCCCCAGCAGTCACTCCTCATGTGTGCTCTGATTAAAGAGGCAAATGTTTATTCTGGTCGTTTTCTGAGCGTTCCTGAGAGGTGAAAGTGATTTGAAAATTAAGATTTAAGATGTAGACAAGAGCAGGATCCTGGGGCCTCCTGTAGTGGAGATAAAGAGCAAAGGAAGGCTGGGGTTGGGGGAATCAGGGGATCAGCACCCAGATTTTGAGGTGGGGGGTGCTCAGGGAGAGTTTTGGGGTAACTGCTGTGCACTGGTTTGTTGTGCATTGGTTTGATGTTCACTGGTTTGATTCTCACTGGTTTGATTTTCCCTGGTTTGATGTTCACTGGTTTGTTGGGCACTGATTTGAGTTTCACTGGTTTGATTTTCACTTGTTTGATTTTCACTGGTGTGATATTCACTGGTTTGATATTCACTGTTTTGATATTCACTGATTTGATGTTTACTGATTTGATATTCACTGGTTTACCCTGCACTGGTTTTCCTTATTGGCCCTGAGTTGGTAAAAAGGGAGTATCATCAGGTGAGCCTGGGCATGCTGGGGAGAGACCCTGGCTTGAGTGTCTCTGTGGGAATGGAAGCACAGCCTTGTTTTACAGATTTCAGAGCTTCCTGCAATTTTAAATGTTCAGTAAATAACAAAATCACCTTTTCTTTGCATCCAGAGCTGTTGTAATTTGCAGTACTGAGGGTCTGGGTGCATTTTCTCCCTCTGGGCCTGGGAGCCTGGTGAGGGAGAGGTTTCAGGAGATGTCCCAGAAAAGGATTTGGATGTTTTGGATGAAGCCCCTGTGTGCTTCCAGACAGCTCCAGCTGATCCTTCCCCACCCTGGGGCAGGATGAACTTCACCTCACCCCTCCCTGGCAGATGTTTGGCCAGTTTGCACCAACTCTCCTTTTGCCCATTAAAAGGGAATTATTTGGGATCATTGAAGCATCTCTGGTCACGCTTTTGTGCCTGGCACCACATGGACTGGCACAAAACCTGCTCCCTAAATCCAAGAGTTTACAGTGTCCTTGACGAGTGCATTTTCCAAACCTTCTGTTTTTACACCAACATTGCTTCAAAAAAATCCTGCACTCACACCCTGGTTTGGAGAAATCCAGAGGAAGAGCTGCATCCTGTTTTGGGGAAAAAGGGAGGGATTTATGCCCTCTGCAGCAGGGATGTTGTAGGGGCAGAAGGGAGTCAGTGCTCCCCATAAAATTTCTCCTGATCCCCGTAGGGAATATGGGAATACCTGGGGGGCTGCTTCAAGTTTTCCCTTTTGCTGGATCTCAGCAAAACCAGGAATTTGAAGGGTTTCTGCTCCAACCGTGTGAGCTTGGGCAGTGGCCCCAAAGTGGTGCAGGTTTAGAAATGAGTTTGTGGTTATAAATCTGGGTTTAACTCTGATTGAGCCCTCCCAGTCTCTTTGTGTGACCCGGGAGAGCCTTGGGAATGCTCAGGAAAGTGTTTCTTATGGATTTCAGTGGATCTCTGCATTGGTGTTTCTGTCCACGATTCAAACCAGCTGATCTGGGAGCTGGAGGTTGGTCCTGCTGCTTTTCTCTCCAAATCTGATTAAAGGGAGCAGGGTTAGGTGGGATATTGGGAAGAAATTCTTCCCAGGCACAGAATTCCCAGAGCAGCTGTGGCTGCCCCTGGATCCCTGGCAGTGTCCAAGGCCAGGTTCATGGGGCTGGGAGCAGCCTGGGACAGTGGAAAGTGTCCCTGTCCATGGCAGGGGGTGGGAACTGGATGGTCTTGAAGATTCCTTCCAACCCAAACCGTTCCCTGCTTCTGTGATAAACCCAAATGTGCACTTCTGCATTTTTCTGGACAGAGTCAGGTCACAGCCATGACAAAGTAGGAGCAGGTTGGTGTCGTCGTAGGACACGAAAGAGGAGAGACTCCAAATATTTCAGAAGGCAAAGAGCATAGAAAAAAGGCTTAATTGTCTAATTTTAGAACGTGTTCCAATACAGACTTAACATGATTGGTGAATAGGAACAACACCTCTCTAATCCCACTGGTTAAACAAGAGAAACAGCCAAACACCACCTGGAGAAAGATTGTTTTGAGAAAGGACAGTTGTTTGCCAAGATTATTTTGAGAAGAAGCTTTCTCGAGAAATTTTCCCTTGGGAAAAAAGTTAGCGTCTGCTAACAGGCTAAAATCTCTCAGACCCAGGAATATCAGGCCCACAGGCTGGGAATATCACACCCACCAGGGTGTGCAGACAGACTGGATCTCTGCAGGAGACTCTGCCAGAGCCCAGTGACTTCTGCAAGGTGGGAAAGTCTCACTAAATGACTCCCGCTATTAAGAACCTCCTCATGAAATCTGATTTTTGTAAATGTGTTCCTCGTTCTTTAGGCCTTTTGAAATGCTCAGAGCAGTCTGATAGCCACAAGCTTCCTAACCTTGACAAACTGGTGCAGCAGCTGTTTCTTAGGGTGGATTGTTTGGGATTTCCAGGAGGAGGATGGTTCAGCCAGGGAGGAGGAGGAAGCTGTAGAACATTGTGGTGTTTCAGACATCCAGACTGGGGAGAGGACAACTTCCCTCTCTGGTATTGCCAAAGTGCCCAGGGTCAGATAAAACTGACCAAGCAAGCCCTCTGGAATCCAGCTAAATCCTCATTTGTATGCCCAGGGCCCCCCAAAACGATGCTGATCACTGACAGGGGAAAAGAATTGATGGGTTTAATAAACTCGAGGCTGTTCCTTCATGGTCACACGTGGGCTGCACTGAGCTCCATCTCCTTAAGGAAGTGGGGACACACAGAGAGGACCAGGAAGTCCCTGGGAGCCTCTTCCATATTCCAGAGCTAGGAAAAAAATCTGTGGTCGTGGTCTGGCTTCTTATCCCTCTCCTGCTCCATGTATAGAATCCTGGAATGGTTTGGGTTGGAAGGAACCTTAAAATTCATCTCATTCCAACCTCCTGCCATGGGCAGGGACACCTTCCTCTGTCCCAGGCTGCTCCCTGTGCCAGGCCCTCCCCACCCTCCCAGCCAATAATTCCTCCCCAATATCTTCCCTAAGCCAAATTTATTCTTCCTCTCCAAAACTCAGCCATAAGATTTATCCCCTCAGTGCCCCTTCCTTAAAGTGGGGCTAAATCCTTTCTTTTAAGGAAAAATACGTGTATCCCAACCATGATACTGAAGGTGACTGGGAAGAATTTTCCTCTTAGTGAAGGAAAAGGGACCTCACACCCTTGGAATGCCCATCCCAGCCTGCACTACTCCAGCTGCTCCAAAGCTCTGCCAGCACTCGAACTCGAGTGGATGTGTGCGAGGGTGTGATGGATGTGTTGATTTTCCCTTTCTCTCTGGAGTTCAAACCCTTTGCATTGATTTGTGTCCTCGTCTGGGTGCTGGGTGAGTGGCCAGGCTGGGAAGCAGCTCTGCCTGTCGTCCATCAAAGCCTCCCAGTGCTTTGTCTTCATTCCCACTCGGCTGCTCCTGCACGGAATTGTGGAATTGTGGCTGGGCCCCTGCCGGGGGCTGCAGCTGCTGCTGGGAACTCTTCAGCACAGGGACAGAAAAATGGCATTTGGGTCTGCTCTGTGCTGAGTGCTGAGCTCAGCTCTCCATCCAGGGGGCTGGGAATGCTCTTCTGCCGTGGGGAGGGGTGGGTGGGGTACCTGGAGGGTGTGGATTTACAGAATTCACAGGATTCACAGATNCCCCTGAGTCTCCTTTCCTGCAGGCTGAACACCCCGGCTCCCCTTTGCAGCCTGGCCCGGCCCTGCTGCTGCTCTGGATGGTGCAGGACATCTCAGGATGGAGCCTTGGAATCCTGGACACCGAGAGACTGATCTCTCTTCAGTTCTCTGTGCTGCTGCAGGTAGTGCTCCCTGTTTATCCCTGTCTCCATCAAACATGGGACAAAACTGGGGGAGCATCGGCCTTTGTGCCTCTGAGGGAATTTATTTTGGGCAAATAATCCCATCCTCAGGATCCCCAGGGAGCTGCTTGCCTGCTGATCAGGCAAAGTAGAAGACAAAAGAAATCCAAATTCCTCCTGGCTCAGCCTCTTCCTCCTCAGGGATCTCCAAAAACTCTCAGAGATGGTCCAGGCTCAGCAGCACATCACCATTCCTTTTCTCCCATTTCATTAGGGGTCAGAGGGTAAAACAGCTCACAGAAGCTGCTGGATACAGCAAATTTTTGCTGGATATAACAGTTTTCTTTCATGAGACCAGTTTTTTGTTTTGATTCATGCATGAAAAAGGCAGCACAGGGAGAACCTGGAGCACCTGGAGCACTTGGGGCTCGTTGGGTTTTTCCTGTCCTGGAGCAGCCTGGCAGGAGCAGGAGGCTCAGCCCCACCTCAGGCCAGTGATCACAGAATCGTGGAATTGTTTGGACTGGAAAAGACCCAGGGGATCACCCTGGATCCAGCCCAGAGGGGTTTGTACAGAGGCACCCACTGCTCCCAGTGCTGGTGGCCTTGGCAGAAGAGCCAGGAGCTGGATTTTCCAGGGAATCTGCTTCTCGTCCCCACACTGAGGAGCACTCAGGCTCTCCCTGCTCACAGAGCTGTGTTGCTCTGGAGACAGAAAACATTTGCTGTGAAACCCTGGACATGTGAAGTTTCTCCAAGGAGAAATACCCCAATTATGCCCTGCTAGGAGGCACTAAGGTAAACTTTCCTCAGCCAGGCTGTGACATCCCTTCCTTGGTCACCAGCCAGTCCAAACCCTGCTCTCAGAAGCACCTGCCAAGAGATGGGGTGGATTTATGTAGCATTAACCCCACCAATTCCCAGGAAAATCAATTCCATGGGGTGCTGGGATGTTGGAAAATCATCTCAGGCTGCAGCTGGGACGCCCTGGGCTCTCTGCTTGGGGTGGGTGGTGTGACACTGGGGACATCTGTCCACGCTGGCAAGGCCATAACCAGTCAGGGCTCAACAAAACTCTGTGACCTGGGGTGCTGAGAATCAATTCTCCCACTGTAATGGTAATTTTGAGGCGTCTCCCTCCTACCACCTGGGGAGCTTTATTAGGACTATTGATTAGGCTTTATTCATTAAACAGCAGTGGTGGGAACAGAAAAGTCGAGGAAAAGCCCCCACAGCAAAAAAAAACTTGCAGGCAAAACCCCCCAGGGGTCTGCCCTGACTTTGGGGAGACCCTGGTGAGGGTGGGAGGTGAAGGCTCCCAGTTTGGCTGTAACTTCCCCCTGGTCAGGGTGTGGGGTTGATTTGCTTTGCTTGAAATGCT
>VYXD01001826.1:1120378-1150422 GCA_013397195.1 Hylia prasina | reverse complement strand
GGGGGGGGGGTGGGGGGGGAAAGCCTCCTTTTGTCACTGCAGTTAACAAATCTGTCTCTGAACACAGGCAGCAGCTGCGGGAAGAGGGCACTTTATGCATTGCCCTTTTTCAGGACAGATCACTTGAAACACTTTAGTCACGCTGCTTTAATCATCTTCTGCAAAGCCCCAGTAATCGCAGTCCTCTCACGCAAGCCTTGTAAGAGAGCCCCTCCAGGCTGCACAGTCATGTAAATAAATAATTACATCCCAAATTCTGCATTCAAAGGACATTAAGGCTACAAAGAGGAGCGCTCAGAAGTTGGGAAGGGGCAGGATGCTGGCGGCCTGTGCCCACGTGGGGACAGGCATTAGGAGAAGAGCTCTAATTGCAGGAGGGTAAAGGATGGGAGGATGTCACCGAAGCTGCTCCTCATGAGACGTTCCCATGGCCTGGAACATCACCTCTGTCACACCTCTGGCTGGTGACACGCTCAGCACTCGTTCCTTTGGCATGACATTATACTGAACAAACGATGGATGCAATTACATGTGTTTTAATTATGGGGGCTGTGAAGTTCTTCAGAGAGAGCAGGCAACGTGGTTTGGGTTATCCCACTGCAAAGTAAGGAAGTTTTGGTGACAGTTTCCACAGCTGGGATATTTTTGGATTAGGGCAGTGGATGGGCACATCCATGTCTTACAGATGGGATGTGGACAAGGCAATTTATTACTCTGGTGAATCAGGACAGTTTATAACCAGGAACCTCCTGAGCAGAGGTAGAAGAGCCCCTGGACACAAGTGTCTGCCCATGACTGAGGAGCCTTTCCAAGGGAAATCCCTGGATGTGCTGGTTTTGGCTGGTGTAACGTGAATTTTCACCACAGTGGCTGGAATTGGGCTGTTTTGGATTTGCTAACACAGGGATGTTTGGTTATTGCTCAGCAGCTCTTGCACTGAGTCAAGGCCTTTTAAACTCCTCACCCCACCCAGCCCTGGGGAGGCTGGGGTTCACAAGAGGGGTCACGGCCTGGACAGCTGACCACAGTGACCAAGGGGACATTCCATATGGTCAGGATATAAAGCTGGGAGGAGGAGAGGGACGTGGGGATGGTTGGAGTGATGGCGTTTGTGTTCCCAAGTCACCATTACATGTGATGGAGCCCTGGGAATGGCTGTGATGGGAACTGGGGGAGGGTCAGTTCCTTGTTTTGCTTTGCTCGTGAGTGGCTTTTGCTTTCCCTGTCAAAATGTCTTTGTCCCAACCCATGGGTTTTCTCACTGTTACCCTTCCCATTGTCCCCCCATCCCATGGATGTGTGGAGCTGTTTCCAACTGGGATTAAGCCACGACACTGGATTGTTTCTCTGCTGAACCCACAGCCCAAGGAGGTGACCTTGAGCAACCTCATCAAAATTCAGAGCTGATCCAACTTCGGAGTGGGCCTTGCTTTGAGTGGGGAGCTGGGCCAGAGACCCCCAACTTACTTTGGGATTCTCCAATTTATTCTTTGTTTCCTGTTGGCTGTGTGGAATTTTCACTTAAAACTTTGGGGTGTACCCAATCTCCAGTTTCCTTGACTTATTAAGGGAAGCAAAACATTCATAAAAAGATCTCATTTTTTTTTTAAAACAGGGTCTGTCTCCTCTACTGCAGAGGAGCTGTGAAGGCTGTGGTCTGCAGCAGTGGCTTGATTCAGATCAGGGACTAAATTTTGGCCTAAGCTCATTCCAGAAACACAACCTGACCATGACTCTGCTTCTTTTTGTCCTCTCATCCTTTGTAGAAGCTATCGGATTCATTAATGTATTTTAAACATTTAAATCCTGATTATTAATTTTAAAAATTAAATCTTGATTATTCATTTCTCCTCCTTCAAAAGAGAATTTTTGGGGTGTGACCAGCCCTATTTCAGCTTTGGCTCTCCCACAAAAGCCCCTCCATCTTGCACACACAGAAAGTAATTTAGACTAAAATCTTATTTGTTGACCATTCATTGAAACCAAGCAATTCACTTTGTAAAAATGTTGAATAGTTAAAATTGCAGCTAAAAATTAATGGTACCTTAGAGATCTAACAAAGAAAGCTCTAAAAAAGGCTCAGCTTTGGAAAGAAATGAGCTTTTGCAGATGAAATCAAGCAGCCCTAATGGATGTATGTTTTTTTATCTATGTATCAGCTCCTAGAATTCAATGTGAGGATCACACCACAGCTTCATCTCAGGAGGGTGTTTTGAAAGGAAATTCATAATCCTGTGGCAAGAAGGGATGGGGTCACCCCCTGAATTACAGGGAGAAACCTGGTGCCTGCCTCTGTAAGGAAGTTGTGTCCTGGGAGCCAAACTCTGCAGACAAAACCCATTCAGCCCTGTAATCAAGATTATAACATAATAATATACATGAAAGGGGTTGGATTCAAGTATCCACACTGGCAAACTGGGCATTTCCTGGCTTTGATTTTAAAACATCAGTGTTCATTTTACTCAGGGTTATAAACATCTTCTTTCCTCTTCTTAGCTTTTCTCCTGTTTTTACAAGGAAAAAGGCTGAATTTCCATAAATTCCCCCTTCGTGCCTGCTCTGTTGGTTGTCACCAGGACTCATTTCTGAGATCCATCCTGCAGAGGTGTGCTGAGTGTGATGGGTGCTCTTTGTTGAGCAGCAGGTGAGAGTAGAAAAGTCTCATTTCTGTCTCCTGACAGTGGAAAAATTGTGGGATGGGAGCACCAGGCTACGTCAGTGCTGACAAACCCGGGCCAGGATTTGGGCTGGGAGCAGGATTCTTAGAGAGGTTTTGGCCCAAGCCCAGCAGAGCATCCCAAAATGATGCCTTGTCACAGTTTGGACAATCAATATCTGTCCTATCAATCCAGAGACTCTCAGCCAACATCTGCTTGTGTCAAGTTCTTCTCTCTCGCTCCTTCTCTGTTCTTTACCCTTGCTGGTGACAGGGCTGTAAGGAATGTCCTGTGATGGATGTCCTTGGGCTTGTCTAATTTGGAGAAAAGGAGGCTGAGGGGCTCTCTACATTTTCCTGAGGATGGAAAGCAGAGAGGGAGATGCTGAATTCCCTGGTATCTATCCACTGACAGGACATATGGGAATAGTTCAAAACTCTGTCAGGGGACGTTTAAACTGGATATTAGGAAGCATTTATTCACTGAAACACTGGAAAAGGCTCCCTAGAGAGGTGCTCAATGCCCCAGACCTGTTGGTGTTGAGGAGGCATTTGGACAATGCCCTTAAAAGCAGGCTTGAAATTCTGGACAGCCCTAAACTGGTCAGGCAGTTGGGCAGGATGGTCACTCTAGGGCCCTTCCAACTGAAATATTCTATTCTATTCTATTCTATTCTATTCTATTCTATTCTATTCTATTCTATTCTATTCCATTCCATTCCATTCCATTCCATTCCATTCCATTCCATTCCATTCCATTCCATTCCATTCCATTCCATTCCATTCCATTCCATTCCATTCCATTCCATTCCATTCCATTCCATTCCATTCCATTCCATTCCATTCCATTCCATTCCATTCCATTCCATTCTTTAGCCATTGCCTGGGAAGCCAAAAGGGGCTCTGATGAGTTTATGGAGAAAAATTTTCTTGCCTCAAATTCCTGTCCTAAATAAGAGGGGACCATCGCTGGGGTGGGCTAGCAGGGCAAATCTTCCAGGGTTTATCCAGCTGCTTTCCTGGATGGGTGAGGGGAAGGAGCATGGCCAGTGCACACAAATGATTCAGGGGATGTGGCCACCATGTACGAACAAGCTTTTCTTGAAAAAATTGGAAAGCTGAAGTTTTTGGAGGTTTTTAACTTAGCAAGTACACGGCTCCCAGGGAGGGAGAAAAAGCCATTCCCCAGGTATCAGAATGGCTCCATCTTTCTTTTCTCGTGTCAAAACCCTATTCCAAGGCATGGAAGAGCCAGCCCTGCTCCCCTAGAAAGCTGAACCAACCTCTTCTCGTGGTTTGTCTGATGCACTTTGACTCGGAATGCACTGCACTCACTTTGTACTGAAAGCTGAGCTTCCTCCCCTCCTCCCTGCTTGCACCTCCTCTGGCAAATAACAACACAAATAACCGACTCCCCAGCCTGCAGCAGGCACCCAGCTTGGGAAGCATCAGCTGGGCCAATTAAACTTTGGCAAAGTAATAAAGATCAGCAAGCAGGGCGAGAGCAGCCCGAGCCCCTGACAGCTTTGAGGAGCAGCTGAGGATGGGGCTTGGCATCAGAAAGGGAAGCAAATGAGTCTCCTTCTAACTACCGTAGTGGTCGTTAGCTGAGCCTGCTTGTGTCCTCACCTGCTTCTTCTGCTGACCTCCTGACCCCCCAGACATTATGTTACATCCCCGTGCAATGTTGATTCTGTGGGTGAATCTGAATTTTGCTTTGTGTTGCTCGTTCTGCATCATTTAAACTGCGCTTGACTTGAGACTGCTCTCACCCCTGTGAGTCACTTCACGCTCAGCCACATTAGATTTCATATTCTACTTCTGTGCCTCCTCACCTTCTCTGTTAAGATCAGCCTGCAAAGTGGTCGTGTCCTCCTGAATCCCAACAACTGCCCTCACTTCATTAGCCCCAGAAAACTATGATCTCCCACGTCTGCATCAGTAATAAAAGAAACATTACAGGGTACCAGCCCTAAACGAAGATCCTGATGAGACCTGGTGCTTTTCCAGCTCTGCAAAACACGATTTCAAGCTACCTTTGGATGAGCCAAGATTAAGAAAAGTAATTAAATTATAGAATCACAGAGTGGTTTGGGTTTGAAATGACCTTAAAGACCCTCTTGTTCCAACCCCTTTGCCATGGCCAGGTTGCTCAGAATAGTCATGCCTGCATTACTTCATTTCTATATTTCTATATTTCTATATTTCTATATTTCTATATTTCTATATTTCTATATTTCTATATTTCTATATGTCTATATTTCTATATTTCTATATTTCTATATTTCTATATTTCTGTATTTCTATATGGGTAATTCTGCTATAAACATCCTTCCCTGGTTTCCCAAGGAATGGTCTTCTCCTCACAGGATGTTGCAGCCATGGAGGGAGGTTTCAAACATGCATTTTTATCTAGCAGTGACACATGATTTTGGCCACAGCCATTCATGGTGTTGGGCTGGCATCAGGTGTTACGTTTTCATTTATGGGTCCCAAATGAGGTCAGAGGTTTTTCTTTAATCCCTATAAATCCAGGCTGAGGGATCAGCTGTATCCCAAAGAGAGACCCTGCTGCTCCCAGCTGATCTGATGGGAAGAAATTTTCAGGCAGTGCCTCACTTTAAATGGACCTGACTTTACCAAGGCTTGGCCTAAGTGTGTGACACTTTGGTGCCATCCTGTCAGGTGTCTGTACATGGTGGTGGCACGTATTCAGGGTGGGAAACACTACTTTCTGGAATGATCTTCAAATAAAAGTAGTTTTCTCTTGTGCAGCTACCTCCAAATTGCCAGCGCTGGTAATTTGGTACAGTGTAACCTGAATTACTTTCATAAACAAGAATTATTCAGGGAAGAGCAGTGAGGGGATCAGGGAGCAGGTGTGCAATTCCACCAGGCAATGACAGGTAGGAGAACCTCCTGCAACAGATCCTAAAACACTAAAGATCTCTGCAGTGTGTAAAAACCAGAGGAGAGAAATAATGTTGGGCATTAAACTGGATTATGACTGGGGAGAGTAGCACTTCAGGTTAAATGTCAGAGATATCAATTCCTGATGGCCAGGGTGCAGGACCAAGAAAAATGATAAACACTCCAGCACCTGGAATATTTAAATGTGTCCTTAACAGGACAGTCCCACCACGCTGCTGTGATTCTGCCTCTGCCTGGACACCACAGGGGCATCTTCAGCCCTGAACTAATTTCCAATCCGATTTTGGAAAGCCAGCTCACCTCCCTAAGTCTCTCGTTCCCTTCCCACGTTTTCTTGACTATTTGAATTTTAAACTCGACAGGGCAGGGACGATCTCCTTAAACCGCGCTGTGCCTCGCATAAGGCGGCCTTGATTTTTGGGCTCTGCTGAAATAAAACCTGCGTTTTCCAAGATGCCCTGAGCAGCAGCCCTGCCACGGGGAGCCAGACTGCCTGCGAGGAGGGCTGGCTTTATGAATACAACATTAAGTTTGCCCTTGGGATCCTTCTGTCTGTTGTTGCTAATGATCAGTGATTTTCCTGCTCATCCGGTATCGAAAGCAACAGGGAGAAGCCGTGAGCAGCCCCGGCTGCATTATGGATGAGCTGGACACACAGCTGAGATTGAGATGGGCTGGCCCTGTGTCACCGAGATGTCACCCTCTCTGCTGGCCCACCCCGGGAGGTGGCATCGGTCACGGCTCCCGTGGCAGCCGGCGCTGATGGATAATTGGCTCGGTTGGATGTGGAGCAGCCTGGAATTCAGAATGTGCTGCTGGCCCTGGATCCCGCTCTGGGGGCAGAAGGGTGGGGAAGCAGGGCTGGAAGAAAAGCTGCCCAGCATCAGAAGGAGCAAAAGGAGCCTCCAGGCTTGGTCTGAGTGCAGGGAAAGGTGTGTTTGTGGGGGTTTGAAGCTCCAGTATTGATCAGCACCTGAAAGGAGCCGAGAAACAAAGGCTTCCTCCTCTTTTAAAGTTCACTTGCAGAAAATTGTGGGACTTGTCCCTGCTTCCCAGGGAAATGTGGACGTGCTGCACGTCCCCACTTGGCACAGGCCGCTGCAGGGTGGGAACAGCACTTTGTAGCATGGAGGAGGAAGCACTTGAAAAGGAGAGAGATTTCTCTCTTCAGCCCCTTTCTCCACCTGAATTGAGAGGGAAGGCCAGGGGAAGTCTAGGAGGGGGAGATTATTTCTCTCTAATCAACTCCACTGAGCATCTGCCACAGAAATGCTCCACGGTGGTGAGGGATTCCCTCACAGAGATTCCCTATGGGTAAGGCACTTGGCCAACTTCCTTTTGGCCTCTCTGACGGTAAACCCCCCATTTTTCTGCCAGGCTGCTTTCAAATCCTGCATTCCGTGTAAAAGGAAGGCTGCAGATGCAAATCCTGCAGTGGAAAGAGGGCACCTGGATATTTGCTATGTTCAGATACAGATTATTGTGGGAACAGGGTGCCCAGAGAAGCTGTGGCTGCCCCTGGATCCCTGGAAGTGTCCAAGGCCAGGTTGGATGGGGCTTGGGGAAACCTGGGATAGTGGAAGGTGTCCCTGTCCATGGCAGGGGGTTGGGATGGGACAATCATTAAGGTCCCTTCCAACCCAAACCATTCCATGATTCCATGACTGGAAGCTAAGCCAGCTCTCCAGTGTTGGAGGCCCCCAAATTGTGAGTGTTGCACAAAGCAGGGGATGATTAGAGATGGATGGAAGGCAAAAAAACAGTGCAGAGAGCATGAAACAGAATCGAGGAGCAGGGAAGAGGCAGAAGCTGGCATCAGACACTGTGTCAGGAAAGGGTCTGTGTAAGGAGTAGGAACAGCTGAATTCCTGCTCAGGGACAGACACCAAGGAGCAGAAGGCTTCAGTGAAGGAGGGATATGGACTGGGGTAGGTTTCAAAGCTGCACATCACAGATATCCTCTCACCAGCACCTGCTTGGTGTCTGGCTGCTGGATATAACCCCTGTGGGTCTGTTCTGGGTTTGGTGAGCAAAGAGCAGCCCTGTGCCTGCGAAAGGACTTATCCCCTGATTGCTGTGTGGGCTGTGATGAAGCCATATCGTCACACAGTCTGGATTCCACCTCCCAGTGGGGTTTGAGTGTGTATTTTTCAGAGCTGATTTGTTACAGCGCTGTGGCCATTTCATTTGTAGGAGTTGTTGATAATTTTTCACAATTCATCGTGCCTCTGCTGGGCCTCTCTCCAAGAGTTCTGTGTGGTTTGAGAGAGGATTTTTCTCCATAACAACCCCTTGTCCCCTTCTGCCACCGATCCTGGGGTTTCCCCTCAATGGATTTAATAAAAATGCTCTCCAGGCTTTTCATCAGCTGAGAAAAATGAGCCTGCCTGCCTCGCTGCAGCTCTGCAAACTTTCCAGCTGATTTGGTGACGCTGCGGCCAATTCTGCTCCAACTCCTCGTGCTGTCAGGAGCGCAGCTTTGAATTTGCTGCACGCTGAGAGCAAAAGGGGGGCTGGGGAGGAGGTTTCCGTGTGGATCCTGGTCATGGCAGCGAGGATGCACAAATGAAATGCAGCGTGGCACTGTCACAAAGCTGGCTGGAGCAGATGGAGTCCCCCCGGCTTGTGCTGGGCCGAGCTGAAGCTGCTCCAATGCGCACTGCATGCCCAATGCAGTGACTTCTGATGGATTTTCCCTCCAGCCCAAATAACAGGCCCATAATTCTGTGCCTGAGCTCCAGCCTGAGGGAACAGCACAGGGTGAGCTGTGGATTTGCTGGGTTTTTTTCCCCTCTCTAAATAGATGACATTCCAGAATTTACCCAGGTCTCCTGACAGCTGCATTTTCTGATTTGGCTGGTTTTAGAAGGAGGTTTCATGGTGTGGCTCCACTACCTGAAGCTCAATTGATGGTTCTGCCCCAGAAATAATGCTGGAGAGGGCAGTTCCTTCTTGGATCTTGTCCATTGCCTTGGGAAGGTGGTCCTCAGGTGGACAGAGGTGCTCAGCTGCACAGCCACGGCCTTTTGGGTGAGGTGGCTGCCAGGAGAGGGGATGGTGCTGTGTCACCCTGAATTTCTACAGTCTTCTGAGAATTTTTAAAGCCTTCTGAGAATCTTTGGAGTTTTCTAACTTTTCTAAAACTTTTCGTATGTTTACATGTGAAAGTAGAGTCTTTCAAGGACTTTGCAGGAAAAACAATCTTTGTTTACATTCCTCTCTCAAGGAGAGACATCTGATGGACTTTTGTCTCTGCCAGTGTGGATGGAGAGGTGGCAACTTCTCCCTCCAACCAATCCAGAGACAATCCCTGGAAAACTATAAAAACCCTAGTTGTAAATAAACTTTCTCTTTCCTGCCTCTGGAGCTCACTTTGTGTGCTGTGCCTTCATTCCGTGTCCTGTTGTGACAGTGCTGTGCCCACCTTGTCCCCCCTCCCCGGCTCTCACAAGATTTCAGTGTCTGTCAGTGCCCTGTAACCCAACTAAACTGTTTTTGTTGCAGCTCAGACCAGCAAGTCTGGTGGTCCTTGCACTGGGATCAGCATGAGGGGAAGGATTCAGGGTGGATTTGGGGAAGTTCCAGCCCTTGACAGCAGCATGGAAGGCTGGAGGTTGCCAGGGGTGGAACACGGAGCATCCACGGATCAGCAGGTTACACCAGGACAGGGGATGCTGGTGGAGCAATGACTGCCAGAACTTGGTGGAGCTCCAAAGCCATTTCCTCTTCACAGGTCCCCAGTGCCCTGCTGATGCCTTAAGTTTGAGGTTTCATGTTTTTCAGGTTCTGTGCTGCCCAGGGGTGCAGCTCTGAGCTCACATTCAGTGTCACTCAGCTCTTCAAAGAGCAGGGAGACAAAACAAATCCTTTCCCTGCTGGAGACCAAGGACAACTTTCAGCTCAAAAGCACAAACAAGGGTGGCTGAAGGGAGGAACAAGAAGGATGGGACCTCACAGCCTGAAGCTGGAATTGGACAATTAAACCCCAATAAGCAAATGGACCAAAACTTATAAAAGTGTGAGACCTCGTGACCAGTTGTCCATTTTGTGACCATTTTGGGTCCACCTTGGGTGTAGCCCTGGCCAGGCTCTTGTCCTGCCCAAGGTGTATTAAAGTCCTTTTAATAAATACCTACTTTATTCTCCAGCTCTGTCCAGTCTCTGTTCCAGGCCAGCCTTCCCAAAGTGTCACTGCTGTGACACGGAGACACTCGGCCGTGACCGCGGGATCCTCTCACCCGGAGCTGAGCCGAGGTAACAATCTGTTCCCAGGGAGCCAAGATGTGCCTGCTGATTTCCCAGCCTTGGAGCCTCTGGCAGGCTGCCTGCTCCACATGGAGATGGGAGCAGAGTTAACTCCATCATTGCCGCCAATGAGGTGCACAAACAGGGCTTGGAAATGCCTCATTCTGGCTCTTCCTGAATGCCTGAGGTTGGGTCTGAAGGCTTGAGAAGGATTTTAGGGATGTTAAAAAGGGTCTGGCCTGGCTGTCCCCTGGCAGCCTGTCCTTGGGGCTGAGTGGTCCCCACAACCACGTGGTTGTCTCCAGACCCACCAAGGCAAAGAGCAGCAGGAACTTTGCTCCTCCTGGGTTACAGGAACTAAGTTATTTCATACTTTGTTCCGCCTTCCGAGGTGACTCCAATCCCAATCCTTCCTCATCCATGAATTTTTCTCTAAATTAGTTCTGCAATGCAAAGAAAATGTACTATTTATCTGAATTTCAGACTGTTTCTGTTTGATTGTTTTCCCCTGAATTTATGGTCTCTTCTGCCTGTCCTGTGCTTCAGGTTTTCTCTTTATACCTCCCTTTCCACTCTCTCCATGTTATGTGCCCCACCTATGACTGCTGGATTAAGACAAAGGGTTTTCCCTAAATAAAATGGGGAATTTTCAGCCCTGAAAATACTGAATCAGCCCTGAAGAGAAGTATATGTGTATATGCAGACATATATATTTAATATACTTTTGAATATTTAATATTTTTAATTTTTAACATAGTTTTTAATATATCCATTTGGTTTCTTCTGCTCTTTAGGGCTAAGAACCAGTTTAAGAAGTCTGCCTTGTGGTTTCTGGCCATATGAAGTTTTTGGCAGAAGCTTGCAAGATTTTATCTTTCCCTTTCAAAGCCATGCAGACAATGTCTTTTGTACATATTTCAGCTCTTCCCTGGTCAAAAGTGAATACAGGAATCCTAATGTAAAAGTTAAGCCAAAAGTGGATCTTCTTTCATGGCTCATCCCTGACAAATCAAAGGGAAGTGTGCCTGGCACTCCCCATTCCGTGCAATTTTTTTCCCTCATTTTTCTAAGAAATTATTTTTCTGAGGAAGTGTTTTATTATGTGAAAGCCACTTGAGACTGATGGCAACCCCTCCCGTGGCCTGGCTGAGCACTTTCCAGAGGAGAGCACTATTTCCATGAGTGTATCCACCCCAATTTGCTGCCACCCTACATTCCAGGATCAAACCTCCTCTTCCCTGGCAGGAGCTTCTTACTCCTCTGAGTGACAAATTTGTCTTTCATCTCATCTTTCAAGATCTACTTCCTAGTACTTTCCTAGTACTTTCAAGAACTAGGACTAATGATGATCTCAGGCTTGTAAATCTCTTTGTCCGTAGTGCAAAGCACTAAGATTTGCTGTAGGACATGCAGGTTTATCCAGCCAGAGGCAGAGTGGGTAGGAAATGAAGAGATGTCCCTTTAAAGCTGCAATGTGAATTTGGGCAGTAGAAGACATACTGATTTCTTGGATAGGTGTCTGTCCAGCCCAGTATCCACAGTTTTGCCATCCCCTTTAGGGATCATAGAATTATGGAATGAATCATTTAGATTGGGAAAACCCTATAAGATCATCAAATCCAACCATTCTCCAGCACTGCCAACGTCACCAGCAACTCATGTCCCCAAGTGCCACATCCACATGGCTTTAAATCCCTCCATGGATGATGATTCTACTACCTGGGCAGCTGTGCCAGGGCAGGACAACCCTTTCAGGGGAGAATTTTTTCCCAATATCCAGTGGAAACTTCCCCTGGGCCAGCCTGAGGCCGTTCCCTCTCCTCCTGTCCCTGTTCCCTGGGAGCAGAGCCTGTTCCCCCCGGCTGTCCCCTCCTGTCAGGGAGTTGTGCAGAGACACAAGGTCCCCCCCGAGCCTCCTTTTCTCCAGGCTCAGCCCCTTTCCAGCTCCCTCAGCCTCTCCTGGGGCTCCAGACCCTTCCCCAGTTCCGTTCCCTTCTCTGGACCTGCTCCAGCCCCTCAGTGTCTGTCATGAAGCCAACACTGGACACAGGGCTGTCCAGCTGAAGGATGACCATAGCAAATGGGTGAGGCAACCCGTGCCATCACCTGGATGCTGTTCCCAGGGATCTGAGTGTCACCAGGACTCAGCACCTCTGGCTTCACCTGAGCAGGTGGGTGCAGGCCAGCTCCCAGCACCTGGTGGCTACGGGGGCATGGCTGAGCCATGGAATCAGGAAGGGTTTGTGCCTGTCCCGTGGGGAGGGAGGCACTGGGTCTCAGCCAGGTCTGTGTACCTCCATCCCTGCCCTTGGAAGCCGTGTGGAAGGACACCACAAAGAAAACAGAGGGGGCTGCTTCTTATAATGGAAGCTCTGCTCCCCTCCCCCTGGAAGAGCAACTATTTCCAGTAAGTGAGCAGGAAGGCCAGCCCCGGCCACCAGAGAGTATTTAGGAGTAATTGAATCACTGGATTAGCTAATGCAGCATCCATTAGGAGTCCATGCCATCCCCAGAGGACTCGGCAGACATAAAGGAGCTCGAGGAAGCCGTGAGCGTTTCATGTATGCACATAAAAACCTCCTGCTTCCAGACTATAACTTTCTCCCCGGCTGACAACACCAAGGTGCTGCTGGCCCTCCTCCATCCCCCTCGGCACGAGGGCTGAGCTTGTCCAGATGGCCCTGGAAGGTAGAGAGGAGCCCAAGCTGCTGCTACAGCCCATGTGGGGGTAGGGGGAATGGCAGCAGAGCTCCCAACTTGGCTCCTCTTGGGGTGGAGAGGAGCAGTTGGAGCGTGCGGGAGCGCTCGGGCAGATCCGGGCTGGGGAAGGTTCTGCCGGGAGAAGCAGCTCCAGACTTGGCCCGGGGCACGGCGCGCCTGGCAGATGGCGGGGAGGAGTGGGTGTGCAGTGTGAGGAAAGATTTAAACACAGAAGGCCCAGCTCCTCACCCAGCCAGGGGAAATGTGCTTTCCCCGGGATCCGCTGGCAGCCGCTCCCGCGCGGTGGCCGGAGCTGGTGCTAGCCCACAGTGTTATTTCAACTGGTTCCTGGCACCCAAGCTGTGCTGAGGATTTTCTGTGTTTGGAGCTGGTTCCCCTCCTTAAGGAGCAGCAACACCCTCCAGATGCTGCAAACTGAAATCTGTGCTTTGAATTCTGGAGGAGGAGAAAAGGAGGAGCTGGCCTGGGCGATGGAGCAGGGATTAGAGTGCTGCAGGTGGGTCTGAGGCTTCACCTCCTTCCAGCTGGGTCCGCTGGGTTCAGGGTGCATAAAATTGCTTTAAACAGTATGGATTTCATGCCAAGCTTTCCAAAGAGAGAAGCACAAGTCCCGCTACGTGAGAGGCTTAAATCTCAGCAAAACAACACATGGGGCTGCTAATCCTAATTCACTTACACAAGCTGCTCCATCCTTTCTTCCACTTTGAAGGGTCCTTATTTAACAGGCAAAATAGCTGGAAGTTTTCGTGATGGAGCCTTTCCCAAACTGGGTGAGCTGTTTCCCTGTCTCTCTCTGCCACGGTGACCAGTTCACACGTTGTTGTGGGAAGGGGAGGCCCCGTGGCAACCTAAATATAGATGCACATAAGGAAACAAATTCTACCCCCTGTAAATTTTGCCATCAGCAGCTGCAGTGGGACACACCATTGCTTAGCAGGAGATTAGTTTTGCAGGCTCCGTGTGTCTAACGGGAGAATCATCTATTGTTTGCCATTTAAGATTTATGGCATCTCCGTTTAGACTGAATAATTTATCCTGAATGAGCCCTGAAACCCTTTGGCAGTTACAGGGAGGAAAAAACCCACCCCAGGAAAAAGAAGAAAAAAAAAAAACTTTCACCCTAACAGGAAAAAATCAGCAGGCGTTGGAGGGAGGGGAGGGGGCGGGTGAAGGGTTGGTTGCTCTGCTGGAGACCTCGGTGGTTCTGTGTCCTTTGTCATTACTTTGTAATGATGAACTCCGTCGTTAGGAGCCATTCATTCCCGCTTAGCCCGTGTGATCTGGCGCTGGTTTGATGGGATCCAATTTAGCATTTCACTCTGGGCTCCATTCCATGGCCATTTGGGTTTGGAAGTGAAAGGCAGTTTGATGACGCCTTGATGGTGTTTTAAACTGCCGTAAAAAACGCTGGCGAGGCAGTTCAATAAGGGCAGCATCATCCCGGGCCTGCTGTTTGAGGCAGCTGCTTTCTTTTGTCCTAAAACTTGAGCTTCAAGTGGCTGAGGGTGCCTTGTGCCCTGCTTTGCGTTGTTTATGGGGTGAAGGAGGCAAAAGGAAAAGGGGAACCCTGCACTGACCCCTGTGGCTCGCCCACACGAAGGAAACTTCGGAGGGAAAATTGCAGGAGACTTCTCCACCACTGAGATCTGCACCCAGGCACAGTTTCCAGTTTCATCCCAGTCTAAGAGAAGAGGCTTCATCTGAATTCTCCTGGTTCTGGGGAGAGAATATCAAGAAATACTTTGGTTGTATCTCATGTCTTGGTAATTCCTGAGGTCCAGCTGTTCTCACAGCCAAACCGCTGGGGCTGGGAATACAGATTTGAACAGAGCAAGGCTTGCCCCAAACCTCATCATCAAGCTGGGTTTTTTTCCTCCTTTTTTCCTCCTTTTTTCCTCCTTTTTTCCTGTCTTAAATGTCTGAGTTTAACTCTGGTTTTGAACTTCCTGGTTCTGGAATCAAATGCAGCAAACCTCTTCTGTTTCCATTTTCCATCCAAGTGGAAGTGAGGACGTGAAATATTCTCCTGTAAACTCAGAGTCAGTCATTTAAGAGAAGCTTTTCTCTAGATAAGCCCTTGAGCCTCCTCTGGGTTACTCAGTTCAGTGTCCAGAGGTGACTGAGCTCTCTAAAAATTGGGTTCAGCCCAAGATACTCCCTCAAAACTGAACAATTTTCCCTTCTTCCAAGGACACCACATTTCATTAAGCTGTTGCCATCAGTCTCCTCCAGATTTTTTAGGCTGGCGTGAATCAGGAATAAGTCAGGATAAAGCTCTTTTTTCTTTACTTAGTTCCATCCAAACACATTATTTTCAGAGCTATTCTCCATGGATTTAGTGGCTCTTTGATGTTTGGGACTCAAAATACCCATGCAGGTGCTTTGCTATTTTTCCTGTAACCGTGTCCTACAAGTTCCTTTGGCTTGACCACGGTTAGTAAGGGAACACCAGAGGATTTCCCCTCCAGGTCACTGCCTCAAAGTCAATCCAACTAAAGGATATTTCCACCGGCAGGAGCTGCTGTCCAGGTCGGAGGGTCACTTGTCCAAGGGAAATTGGATGACTTTTCAGCCAGACAGAGCAAACCCAGAAACGGCATCACTGAAATCCTCCAGCATCTTTTCTGTCATCCTAAAGCAAGATGCCAAGCTCCCTCCAGAAAAAATAACTTTAATGGAAGTATGAAAGACACTTGGAAACCCCCTGTTTATTTTTATTCTGTGGGATTCCATTGCAGTTACAGCTGGATGAAGACATTTCTGTCTTTACATCCTTACAAGTTTTCAGTTCAGTGAAAATATTAACTCGGGAAGACAATGGCTGGGAAATGAGAAAAAATTGATTCCAATGGATCACTCTCTGCTGCCTAAAGAGAATTGCTCCATTTTTTTTTTTTTTTTCTGGATATATTTCTTGATAAGCATCTTCCTCTAGGATCTTAGAGGAAAAAGGGTGGTGGAACCTTGTTAAGAGATTTTGTGTCCCTGCTTATGGCAGGGTCATTGGAACTTTATGGTCACTCCCAACCCCAACCATTCTGTGATTCCATGATTTATTCCAGGCAGGAAATCTCCCACTGTGGGAGAATGAGGCTAAAGGCAAGTGAGAAATGCTCCCACCCAAACATTTCAGGTTTGAGCCACTGAGCTGCTGGGTTTGGTGTTGAAGGTGCTGCTGGGTAAACAATGTTGTTAAGGGAAAAAAATTACCGATTTGAGAAATAATTTGTGATAGAAAAATTACATTTATTCCTAAATGCATGGCTGAAAAGGGAATCCTGCCAGAGGGTGGTGAACCCCAACCAGGCTCCCCAGGGAATGGGCACAGCCCCAGGGCTGCCAGAGCTCCAGGAGAGTTTGGACAATGTTCTCAGGGATGCAGAGGGTGGGATTGTTGGGGTGTCTGGGCAGGGCCAGGAGCTGGGCTGGATGATCCTGGTGGATCCTTTCCAGCTCAGGATATTCCACGATTCTGTGAACTGTGAATACCAGCTCATGGCCAAGAACTTCCAGCCTCCAGCCATCCCCTGTCCTCAAAACAATACAATATCTTTATTATTTTTGTTCCCAAACATCCTCTACTTTATTCCCTTTATAAATATTTTGGGATGTACAGCACCACGAACTCCAGAGTTCCACCAGAGCTGAAAGCAGCAGGATCACGAGCAATGCAAACACAAACCTGGGGGAAGGCACAGACTCCAGCTGGGGATAACAAAGCCTTGTTGGGATGGACAGAATGATCTCCTGGAGGCCAAATTGAGTCAAATCAGAGCTAGTTTGGCTCAAGTTGTAATTATTTATTCTCTGTTTACCCCACCGTAATTTCTTTGCATCTCAGCTTTGCAACTGCAGAGTTCTCACATCATTTTTGTCTTGGGAAAACTGAGGGCACTTTGAAGGGCTGTGTAAAGTGGTGTTTGTGGACTGGCTGTCACCAGTGAAAACTGATGTCAGGGACAGAAACCAAGCCCTGCAGGGCTGATGGAGAGCACTGAAGATGATTTGGAATTTTACCTAAGTGCTCGTTTAACTCTCCCCTCGTCCAAAACTATCTCCCAGTTTCTTCAGGCTCTGAATCCCTGAGAGCATCAGCACACGTGTGAGCCAAAGCTTGGACTTTGCCAAGGAGATTTTGTCTGGCAAAACACTCCTGGTCCAGCCCTGGCATAGGAATGGATGGGCAAAAATGGGGAAGAAAAGATTCTTATCATTTGCCCGTCAGGGAATTTCTGTTTAATCAGCAGTTGTTTGCAAAACCAAACAGTGGCTGCCACGAGCCAAGGTCCAGGAACATCAATATCTGGGATCTCTTCCAGGGCTGTGGCTGAGCTCCAAAGGGTTTGTGAGCAAGGAGGAGGTGGGAAAGGATCTGCAGTTGGCAGGGCTGGTGTTTGCTGCAGTGCAGGGACAGGGACAGGGACAGGGACAATGTTCATCTGCTCTGGCCCCAGCTGTAGGATTGGCACAGATGCCCAGGGCGGTCACATCCCTGGAGGCAGTTCAGAGCCATGTGGAGGTGGCACTTGGGGACATGGTCAGTGGTGGCCTTGGCAGTGCTGGGAATGGCTGGGCCTGATGGTCTTGGAGGCTTTTCCAAGCTGAGACTCCGTGATTCTGTGGTTGGGGTTGCTTTGCCAACACTTCAGTTGTTCCTGTGGATGGAATTCCTCCACTGGACGCCCAAAACAAAGCACAAATCTCCCATCCCAAGGAGAGGAACGACTTCTGGGAGAGTTTTCACTGAGTTCCTGTAAAAAGGCAGGAATAGTTTCTGATGGATGCAATATTCCTGATAAAAATGGGGGGTCCTGCAGGTTCTTTGGGAAATCAGATCTCCTCACCTGTTTGCTTGGTCAGGAGCCTGGGGGCTTTTTCTACAGGAAGTTATTGGATTTGTTTGCTTGATTTCTATTGGTGTTACTGTCATTGGAAAACAAGAAAAAAAAAGGAAAAAGGAGAAAACAAAAAAAAGAAAAAAGGAAAAAGAAAAAATGAAAACAACAAAAAAAGGAAAATAAAGAAGAATAAGCAAGAAAAAAGAAGGGGTTCTCTGAATGGGCACATTTTTCATCTGAAATAATTTATTTTATAAAAGAATGTTCAAGTTTTCCTAAAAACTGATAAAATGCTGTTTCCAAGTGTCCATTTTTTTTTTTTTACCAAATCCTTGCCATGCGACAGAGTGACACAAACCAAACTGTTCTGCAGCTGCCCCAGGAGCTGGGTGCCCATCCCACACCTCAGCCTGTGCTCATTTCCCCCCTGGAGAAGCCACAGCTCTGAGGGTGTGCAGGGTCCTGCTGGCATCATTTTGGTATTCAGTTTGTCAATTTGTCTTTGCCAAACGTGAGCTAGAAAAAGCCCATCCCAGCTGAGCTGGCCAAACAACAGCACAAACACTGCAGCAATCAGGACCAGAGTGAGAGTTACCACCAGCAGCATGAAAATTCAGCATCCACGAGGTGTTTGTTTTATTTCTCTCTTTTTTTTTTTTTTTTAATCCACTGAAAACGTGATATGTCTTCAGCAGTTGATGCTTTAAGTGTCTGTGGCTTTTCAGATTTTTTTTTACCTTTTTTTTTTTTCTTTTTGCTGTTGTTTGTAACGTCTCTGAAAGCCTTGAAAAACGTCAAGTTCCCATCAGTTTGCAGAGGATGAGGTTTGATATCCAAATTCAGACTCAGGTGCCTTGGTGGCTAAATCCCAGGAGTGCTAAAAACAACACTGTAAGAGTCATAAGCTGACAAATGCATTTTAAATCTTACGGCATCTTTTCCACATTAATAAATAAGCAACCCCAAATCATGAGAGTGACGCCAATGAGAGAAGGTGGTTTAAGGATATCAAAACTGCAAACCAGTGAGGAAAAAGGTGAGGAACCACCATAGATCGTGATAAGAAGGGGCCAGGTGGGTAAAAAGATGCCTTGGAAATTATTTGTAGGGCAAATGAAAGTGGGAGAGAGAGCAGGGAAGTTGTAATTATTTATTCTGTTTTCCCCACCATCATTTCTTTGCATCCAAACTAACACGAGAGGATCAAAGCCAGAGAAATTTGCTTAGGATCGACCAACACTTTATTTAAATTAAAATAAAAAATCTGTTCTGTTTTGTTTTCCCTCCAGATGAATATTAAAAGGTGGCATAACTGACATTACAGCCCACTACAACTTCACCTCCTGTTTGGAGCTAAAATGGAACAAATTTAAGTCATTTTCTTACTGTGGGCATGAAAGGGACTGTGGGCCTCTAATCACTGCCTGTGGGTTTGACTCAACCATCCATAAACTGCAATATCCACTCGTTTATTCCTTTTCATTCAATTGCCTCCAAATTGCTTCAAACAGGCTCCAAGGCTGCTGGGGAAAGAGGAATTCTGCCTGGTTCTCATCAGAGGGGACAGGAGTGAGGAGGAAATGGAATTCTGGGCTTCCTTCCTTCCTTCCTTCCTCCTTTCCTTCCCTTCCTTCCCTTCCTTCCCTTCCTTCCCTTCCTTCCCTTCCTTCCCTTCCCCTCACTCAATTCCACCGTTGTGTTCAAATCCCTTTGTGCCTTTGAGACTAAACCTGAACACTTTTTTTTGGGAGGGACCTTTTACATTTTAGCCATTTTTGAGATTAAAAAAATCTACCCAAACATAGATATCAACATTTTCTCTCTCAGTGTGATGGACAAACCATGGGCCAGGTGGACATGGACACCACAAAGATGATGCACATGGGCTTTTCCCTATTGCTGGCCAGAAAAACTCTGGATTTACCCTTTTTTTTCCATCCTAAATGTTACAAGTAATGCATTACTCTTGTCTTCTCCAATCCCTCTCCACATCAGCTGATGGAGGAAGAAACATCTTGAGATGTTTTCTGAGCTGCTCTGGACACAAATTCCTCAGAAACAGGGTTGCCCCACTGGACAGCTTTGCTGGTTCTCCATTCCCAGTCCTCACTTTGCTAAGAGCAGCAGGGCCAGGGTGTAAAATCCCTTCTTCAGGCTTCTGCTCCATCCCCAGGCTGAGAATGGACCCTCTGGAGATGGGAATGGTGGCTGCATCCAGCAGCTTTGCAGAGCAGCTCCCTCGTTTCCTCCAGCACTCGCAGGGCTCCAGTGAGCAAAGCAGCCAGAGCAGAAAATACTGCATTGCACCAAAGGCAGGGAAACAGAGAGAGAGAGAAAAATCCCCCCATCTGACAGGCAAAGGCTGTGCCTGTCCCACTCCTGACAGGCTGTGCTGCCCCATGGAGCAAGGCACAGTTTCCACACAAGCAGAGCTGGGGAAAGCTCAGCTCCAGCCCTGGGAGGGTTGGTGGTGCTGCATTTCATGATGAGCCACCCTGTGAAAGCTCCTGTCTCAGCTCAGGCACCTTTGGCATCTGCAGAGAGGCAAGGAAACAGTTCCAGCTTGCTGCCGGGAAATGAGGGCTGCAGTGTTGGCTCGGCACGGGGAAGGGTCGGTGCAGGCAGTGACAGCCCAATTTCCACAGGCTGTGGTGCCTTGGGAAGGCTGGCCTGGAACAGAGACTGGACAGAGCTGGAGAATAAAGCAGGTATTTATTAAAAGGCCTTTAGGATACACCTTAGGCAGGACAAGAGCCTGGCCAGGGCTACACCCAAGGTGGACCCAAAATGGTCACAAAATGGTCACGAGGTCTCACACTTTTATAAGTTTTGGTCCTTTTGCACATTGGGGTTTAATTGTCCAATTACAGTTTCAGGCTGTGAGGTCCCATCCTTCTTGTCTGTCCCTTCAGCCACCTTTGTTTGTGCTTTTGGGCCTGAAAGTTGTCCTTGGTCTTCAGCAGGAAAAGGATTTGTTTTGTCTCCCTGCTCTGTGCAGAGCTGAGTGACACTGAATGTGAGCTCAGAGCTACACCCCTGGGCAGCACAGAATCTAAAAAACCTGAAAGCTCCAACTTAAGGCATCACTGTGTCTCTGCTGAGCTTTGCCATTTCTGTCCCCTCTGCTCTCTGTCCTTGTCACCCTGCAGTGAGCTGGGTCAGCCGTGCCCTCTCCAGGAAGTCTCAGTGGATGGGGAGAGCAGGAGCTGACCCTAACAGGGACACCCAGGTGGGGACAGACACCAGAAACTGAGGCTGCTCCACGTCAGCCTCATCCAGCACATCGTCATTCCTGCTGGAACTGGGCTGAGCTCCTGCTGGCACAGCTGAATGCTGGAGGAGGAGACGAGGCTGGTCCCCATCCTGATGATCTTGGCCAAGAATCCAGACTGTAGAACTGACCCCACGACAAGAATCCAGACCCTAGAACTGACCTCAGGAAACCTGCACTGCCAGATGAGGAATTCTTCCTAAAAATAATAAAACAAAGGAGTACACCTCTTTTTAAAATGCTCCTGTAGAATCAGTGACCAAGCTGAGGGCTACAGCTTATCTGTCACCTCAAAATCAGCCATGGAGCCATTTGATCTTCCAGCTTCATCTTCTGGCACTCCCCCAGGAAAGACAGCAGAGGTACATTGGTGCCCATGGAAGTGAAAGCCACAGAATTCGAGGATTTTTCCCATCACTGAGATGGAGGTCATGGAGTCCAAGCTGTGGCCAATCCCCACCTTGTCACCAGCCCAGAGCACTGAGTGCCACATCCAGGCCTTCCTCGGACACCTCCAGGGAGGGAAGGAGACTCCAAACATCCCCTGAGCAGCTCCAGCCAATGCCTGGCCACCCTTTCCAAGAGGAAATTCCTCCTAATGTCCAAAGTGATGGATGAAGTCACTGTGAGGTCTGTCCAGGGCAGTGGCCATTCCCTCACTGCCAGAAGACCATCCTGGTTTTGTCAAAATCAATCACCTCTGTCCTGGGAGACAAGTCCTGTCTCGTATTCAGGTGATTTGGTCAATAAATGGTTAAATTTGGGGGGTTTGTCCCCTTCACCCCATGGGTTACAATGGAGAGGAGTCCCTGAGTAGCCCTTGGCTGGTGAGGTTCCATCCTTGCACACCAAGGTTTGTCTCCAGAGAAGCTGGAATATCCACGTGCTCTGGAAATGGAGGCAAGAAGGAAAGCTGGAGATGGAAAAACACAAACAAGCAGGGGAAAAAATCATGGATTTAAGCTATGAGAGGCAATAGTACCTCCTGCAGAGACAGTAAACAGAGATGAGTTGTTTCCAAGGAATACCCGGTAACAGATCCTGGAATCAGTGAAAGCTCAGAGTAAACAGGGGGAGGGAGGCAGGAGCATGAAATGTATCACACAAACTAAGAAAAATTAAATGCATCTTTTTCTTCTTGTCTTCTTGATTATCATTGTTCACTTGAACATCAAAATCACATAATATTGTGTGGGAAAAGATCTGGGGAAAGATAAATGGCACTGCCAGCAGGAAATGGGGTGGGAGGAGCACTCCAAACCCCAATTTGTCCTCAATCTGCTTCAAACCCTCAGCTGAAACACGGTGGACAAACCTTGAAAAGAGTCAGGCACTAGAGATGATGGGACAAATGGAAAAATCAGGTGCAGACTGGAGTACAGCAGCTGGGAATCAATTTCTGAGGGAATTTGGAGGATTAATATTTAGGTGGCCTGTGGGAAGCCCTTCAGGGGGATTTGGCATTCAGAGGGTTTAGGCTTGGGCTTCCTGGAGCTCCATCCTCTTTCAGGGGTAGGAAATTGGCCCTGTGGAAAAGAAGCACCCCAAAAAATCTCTGGTTGCTTTTGATAATTGGAGGAGTCTTGTCAAGAAAAGGTTGAAGCCACAAGTCGGGATGCATTTTGTTGTCCTGTGTAGCAGAGGGATAAATTCCCACCTCTCCTCCATTTGGTTGGAGACTTCACATTGCAATCATTAAAGGGCTTGGACAGTTCCAGGGATCCAGAGGTAGCCACAGCTTCTCTGGGAATTCCATTCCAGGGCCTCCCCACTCTCCCAGCCAGGAATTCCTGCTCAAGATCCCATCCAGCCCTGCCCTCTGGCAATGGGAATCCATTCCCTATGTCCTGTCCCTCCAGACCTTGTCTCAAGTCCCTCTGCAGCTCTCCTGGAGCCCCTTTAGATACTAAAAGGTCACAACCAGCTTTCCCTGGAGCCTCCTCCCGGCTGAACAATCCCAATCCTCCCAGGAGCACTGTTCCGAGGCTCAGCCTGGCTGATCTCTTCACCATCTGGATTTTAGGGTGTGCTGCATTACCTGTGATTATTTGTCTTGAGGAAGCAGCAGCTGATAGTTTGGATTTTGGTGGGATAGAGAGCCACCCTCATCACCCATGGACTGAACAAACAAGGGGCTGTGCCAATGGGGACCCCAAACTTGCCTGTTGGGGAGGAAAGTGCTGTGTGGGGAGATTCTCTGCTGTTCTTAGGCCTGTCCACGGGCAGACAGTGAGGAAAGGCATGGAGATGCTCTCCTCTGTTCCTGTTGTTATCTGGGAATGTCTGGCTGGAGGTTCAGGGCTGAACCTCTCCCTTGATGGGTCAGCACTGCAGCCATGTCCCCACTCTTCCAGCACGGGGAGCTCCAGGTTCAAATCCATCCATCAACCAGGCAAGGGACTGTGAGCCTGACATTTCTTAGTCTAAAATTTTGGCCTGTTAGTAGTTGCGGGATTCTCCCAAGGGAGAATTCCTCAGGAACGTTTTCTTCTCCAAACAATCTTGGTAAACAACTCTTCTTTCTCAAAACAACTCTGTACAGCTGGTGCCTTTGTGTTTCTCTGGTTTTCCCGATGGGATTAGAGAGGTGTTGTTCCTGTTCCAAATCATGTTAAACCTGTATTGAAACCCCTTATAAAAGGTAGTAAAATTTAGACAATAAACCCTTCTTTATGCTCTTTGCCTTCTGAAATATTTGGAGTCTCTCGTGTCCAACAGCGACAAGGGACGATTATATTTGGAAGGCAAGTGTCAGGTACAGACCTTCCTCACATTTTCTGCTGCCTTCCCCCGTGGCCCATTAATATCTGTGCTCTGTTATCCATCTTCCACAAACTTCCCGGGGCTGGGACCTTGCTGGGCTGTGTTGGTGCCTCTGGATAAATCAGCCAGAGGTGTCCAACCTCTGCAGCCCCAGGGCTGAGCACATTTTGTCACCAGGGCCACGGGGTCACGAGCGAGGCTGTAACTAAGCCAAGGCTCCGCCAGCTGAGCTCCAGCCCTTCTGTCCCTGAGGCCTGTGAGTCCTGCTGGGAGAGGTGACAGGTGAAGCTGCCCCTCTCCTTGTCATGTCACAGGGCTGAGGTTTGGCTCAGGGTTCCTCCCAGGATGTGTGGGGACAGTCCCTGCCCCAGTGTGGGCTGCTGACGCCTGCAGTGCTGGTAGGTCAGATCATTACCTTGAACAGGATGCCCTGCACTGCTCACTCTGCTCCCACCTCCTTCCAAACCACCTCCCCTTGCTGTTCTCAGAGCAGCTGAGCCAAGGGAGAGGAGTTTGGAGTCAGATGTGAGAAGGAAAAGTTGCCAGCACCATGAGCACAGGTCACGGAGCGTGTCTGAGCATCCCTCAGCCTCTGAGCAGCACGTCTGATGATGCCTTGGGAAGGCTGACCTGGAACAGAGACTGGACAGAGCTGGAGAATAAAGTAGGGATTTATTGAAAGGCCTTTAGGATACACCTTAGGCAGGACAAGAGCCTGGCCGGGGCTACACCCAAAGTGTACTTAGAATGATCACAAAAATGCCTAACCAATCACAAGGTCTTACATTTTTATAAGTTTTGGTCCATTTGCATATTGGGGTTTAATTGTCCAATTAAAGTTTCAGGCTGTGAGGTCCCATCCTTCTTGTTCCTCCCTCCAGCCACCCTTGTTTGTGCTTTTGGGCCTGAAAGTTGTCCTTGGTCTCCAGCAGGAAAAGGATTTGTTTTGTCTCCCTGCTCTGTGAAGAGCTGAGTGACACAATGTGAGGCTGAGAACTGCACCCTGGGCAGCACAGAGTCTGAAAAACATGAAAGCTCAAACTTAAGGCATCCCTGAAACTCCCTGTCCCTCACAAGGATACCCTGTGCTGGGTATTCATGAGGTCCATCCCAGGGTTCTGTAGAGAGATGCTTTTCGATGCCAAAAAAGGTTTTTTTCTGTATTTTTTGAGCTGCTCTGGGCTTGGCCATTGAGCCCCTACAAGTGGCTGCTCTCACTGCTGTTTACAGCCACTCCATGGGAGCTCACCCTGCTTCCCTGCAGGAATTTGTTGCCTTGGTAGTGAGCAAAGGAAACTCAAACTGCTTTAAGGGGAGATGGATGTGTGATGCAGTGCCCACAAACCAGCCTGTGAGTGACTCCCACTCACACACACTCACTGAGGGCTGCTCTCAGCTCCTTTTCTTGCCCCCAATTCCCCACCTCCCTCTCAATCCCACGCTCACAGTTTTCCAGGCAGCCAGAGGACAGATGTGTTTATTTGCACGGTGCCAGGCTGTGATTCCTGACTCTCCCTGTTTTTTTGTGGGTTTTTTTTTTTTCTGAAGCACTGGGCAAGTTATTTGCCTGACACCCTGCGTGTCAAGCCCTGCTCCTGTAAAACAAGCAGGGGATGATGCTGGGAAAATAAATACAGAGCTGGCTGGCTGTACATAAAAATAGCTGAGATCGTGGGGGGATTTAAGCACCAAGCTGTGTGCTTGTTTTGCTAAGGACTCGCAATGAATTGTGCTTATTTCATCCAGAATTTGTGGAGCTTGGTGGGAAATCCTTGGGCTGCCGTCATCCGTCCTGGCCTTCGGAAACAGCGTTGCTACAATTTTTACACCAGCTGAGGAAATGTTCCCCTGGTAAAACAGATTTTATGTCTCTTTTGCAGGCTGCCCATGGAATGATGAAGTCTGCAAAAGACCTCGAGGATCATTAAGTCCAGTGGTTAACCCAGCACTGCCAAGGCCAACCACAAAGCCACATTCCCAAGTGCCACATCTACGCATTTTTTTTAACATTTCCAGGTATGGTGATTCCACCACTTCCCTTGGCAGCTTGTGCCAGGGCTTGAAAACCCTCCAGGGAAGAAATTTTCTCCAATATCCAACCTGCAGGGGTTGGTCAGTGGTAATAAAATAAGGGAGAGCAGGTGCCTCCACCTGAGGAGGGAAGGACAGATTTTTCTCCATCATAAACTTAATATTTTGAGTAGGGATGATTTTGGAAATCCGCTAAATAAGCTTAGTTGAAAATAATCCTTAAATATACAAGCCCTCATCCAAGAGAGCACCAACAACCCCCAGCAGGTGTTTTTTTTTCCCCCAGATGTTTCAGGATGTGAGTTTTGATGTGGTCCCACAAGCAGCTGTCCTGGGCTGCTTTTTGGATGTGGGAAAAAGGAGCTGGACAGGGAGGCCGAGGTTTCCTAAGCTGATTTTGCATCAGGAAAAGAGATTTTGTGACATTTTCCTGTGAGCAAGATGCACAAACCTAGAGCTGCCACAGAGGAGGAGATCCATGGATTTATAAGGGTGCTGATCTTGAGTACAGGAAAACCATAATCTTGAAAACTTCCCTTGCAAGGAAACTCTTTACATGAAACACGCTTCAAAATAATTTCTGAGTTTTGTGCACAGCCAGTATTTGTTCAAGGCAGTAAAAACAGCCTGGCCCCAAAGCCAGGTGCTCCTCCAGGGTGTCCTGGATAAAAGGAGAGTGAGGAGGAGGTGGCTGGTGCTGCCCAGCTCCTGGGACAGTCCCCTGTGGGGAGCCAGGCCCATCTGTGGAGCAGCCACCATTTGGGATGGGGCCATTAGAGGTCATAAATAACATGGGACATGTGGAGCTCCAGGGAAATAAGCCCTGGATCCCAGCACCATGCAAAGGGAGACGTTTCCCTTTTATTTATAACAATGCTGTGCCTGCCTGACCCCTGCTCCCTCACACGTTGATGCATGCTCACAGTTCCAGGGCCAATTTTCTCCCCAAGCAATGGGAAATATGCACCAAGCAGCAAGAACCAATTGCTTCATCTGTTTCCTTCAGAAACCACTGACCTCAAGCCATTTCAGGCCTCATAAAATACATGGAGAGGTGTGGATCCATCCAGAACTGGAGGAGTAGGTGCTATATCCAGGTGCCTTCTGTAAGAAAAAGAAAGAATAATCCTCCTGACTTGGACATTTGCTCAAAGCAATTCCTTCCGAGAAACCAGGCAAACTGTTTTACAGTCTACCAAAAGCTGCAGGCAGCACGGGAGCAAATTCATCTCCTTTTATGTTTTTTCACAATGAAATGTAGACTTTCATTCCCAGCACTGCCAAGAGTTGTTGCAGCACCATCACTTTCTGTCTGTCTTAATCAGTGCAGTCCTGTTATTTCACAGCCTCACTCTTTTTTCTTTTCTCTTTTTTTTTTTTAATTTTTTTGTGCCTTTACCATTTCATTATTGATATTTCCTTTCTGCTTTTAGGTGGGTTGATGCTATAACTGGGAACTGCCACCTTAACCAAGCTTGCAGTCAATAGTCATACATCCAGCAGGCTCTGGTTGTCAGCCTTTCTGCTGCCTGCTCTGTTTCATTTTCCACAGTTTTCATCCCCTCCAAGAAAGATTGCATTCTTCCCTTGCTTTCCTCCCAAGCCCCAGCCCAAGCAGAATGGGCTTTTTGCAGGATTTGGACAGCTGGAAATGCTTCCATAGCTGATTCTTGAGCACAGGTGAGAGCAGAGAATTGTTTAGGTTGGGAAAAAACCCCTCAGACCATGGAATCCAACCTTTAAACCAGCACCTCCAAGCCCACAACTCAACTGTGCCACCAAAAGAAAAATACAATTGTGTGGATGAGCACAGCTCTTCCCTGCCTTTGCCAAGCCAGTTCCCCCTTGGAATGACAGTGTGGAAATGGAAGGGCTGGGAAATGGAGCTGCAAAAGCCTTGCTGAGGGGTGTTCATCTCATCACACCAGCACAGGCTGGTCTCGGTTGTCCCTCTTCTTGGAAGGATTGGTTTGGTTGGAGCACTGACTTCAACAGCCAGAGAGATGCTTTTAGACATGAGAGTGCTGAATCCCAAGGGATTTGGAGCAAAAACATTGCCTGTATCACAAAATAAATAAATAACTAATTCCCCCTTTCCTTCTGTTTGGAGCAGAGCTGTTTGCGAGAAAGCAAAATGAATTCTTTTAGATGTAAAAAGGCTGGCAAGCCAAGGAATAGGGAACACAGAGATTGTCTCTATTATTGAACAAATAATAAAAAAAATAACTTAATAATCCTTTCCTTCTATTTTTTGTGTTTGTGAGACAGGGAAAATCCAAATCAAAGACACATAAACCCATCTGATCAAGTGTAATCCATCTAAAGGTTGGATGTCCAGGCTGAACACAGTTTAGGTCTCTCTCCACAAGAGCAGAGTTTCATTCCAGCCTAAGTTCAGCACCTGGGACAAAACATATCCTGGAGATGTCGCTTTTAAGCTTTCATTAAAGTTAGCCCAGGGGTTCTGAGTTAAAAATCCTCTCAGCCCTTTTCTGGGAGCTCCCTGGGAACAGGTTGATGCAGAGTCCTGTGATAACCTCCAGTGTCAGGCAATAAAGTTCAGTTTGGCTATCAGCCTAACCCCCCAGGACCTCCCAAAAACCTTCCCAGAGCCCACATTCCTCAGGCTGGTGAGACACCAGGAGCAGCTGGATTAAAATTCCATATTCCTCTCGATGCACTTTGTGCTGGTGGGGAAAAAAGCAACCTGTAGAAAAGCTTCATGAAAGAAAGTCTCAGGGCTCCTCGCTGAGAGGGGCTTTGTGCTCAGGGGGAACCATCTCTGGTAGTTTGGTTTGTTTTGGAATCAGCAAAACAGGCTGAAGGAATTGTATTTCCTCAGCCAAGGAGACAGAAGCCAAGTGGAGATGGAATAATAGTCTTCCAGGAGACTGGAGATACTTGAAAAAGTGATGAGAGCAAATCTAGTTTTTCTAGGGGAAAAATAAGAAGAAGTGGGTTTAATTTTCAGCAAAAAAGGTTCACTTTGGGTACTAGGAGAGACTGGAATTCATGTTCACAATAAAATGCTAAAATGGCAGAACAGGGATGACTGTGAGATTCCCAGATTAAAGCTTTTCACTTGGGATAAATGATAGTCAGCTGGATGTCCCTGGATCAGCTTTGATCCAAAGGGCTCACCTGTAATTCTGTGATACATTTCTTGCAAAGAAAACTGATCACCTTAAACCAAAACTGATTCCACAGTTCATTTCTCTCCTTAGCACGAGCTTTGGGGTTTGGCCCAAGGGCAATGCTTCTCTCTGCCTTAATTTAATTTATCATCTCTGCACACCCAGGCTGCTGGATGATGAGGTTGATTTTAGGTGGGAACCCCTCAGTCTGGGGCTACACTCAAATTCTGTCTATATCTTTATAGAGAAATGGATAATTCTAATTCTAATTCTAATTCTAATTCTAATTCTATCTCTGTCTCTACATGTGCCTTCCTATGGGTTCATCTCTCCACTTCTCCTCATCAGATCTCTCCAGGAGGCTCTCCAAAGTCTCTGCTGGGAAATGCTGTCAGGTTTAGAGAGAAATCACTCCACCTGAATGTGCCTTTAAAAGTTTCCAGAGGGTACCACTGGACTAATCCTACATGGGCTGGCTTGACAGCAGAGGGTTCTGGAGTCTGCTCCCATCCTTGCAGCTCTCACTTCCATAATCATGTATCTTTTTAATGACTTGGCTGGAGATGCTGCCTGCAAGGCAGCCTTGGGAATTCTTCCCTTTTCCAGAGGCCAGGTTAGGATGATAAAGATGTTCAATGATCAGTGCATGCTAATGCTGAGCTATCACATTACTGACAATTGTCAGGTTGCTTCCCTTTGGACTGGATGGATCTGGTGTTTTTGTACAGTGTATTATGGGCTAATTAATGCTGTTAATGATAATGGTTCTCCTGCAAGAAGCCTGGTGGATTATCTCTATTTATCTCCTTGTCACCATCCTTTTATCAACCCATTAAAGGCAGGCAGGCTATCGAGTGGGGCTATCAGCCCCCAGCACATAATTCACTTACACCCAGATGGAAAGAACTCCACAGAGGGAGGATGGAGCCTTCCACTCACTGTGGGGCCTGGGCTCTGCTCTCCTGCCTTCCCCTGCCCTCCTTTTCCCTGCTCTTTGAGCCACCACCCAACTCTGCTCCAGGCTGGAGGGTGATTTATCATCCACAGGGCACATCTTGGCAATCTTTAATATCTGCTGGAGACACAGGGTTGGACATTCTCCTAAACCACAAATCAGCAAAGCTGCCTCTCCTTCTCCTTCTCCTTCTCCTTCTCCTTCTCCTTCTCCTTCTCCTTCTCCTTCTCCTTCTCCTTCTCCTTCTCCTCCTCCTTCTCCTTCTCCTTCTCCTTCTCCTTCTCCTTCTCCTTCTCCTTCTCCTTCTCCTTCTCCTTATTTTTTCTTCTTTTTTGTTCTTTTTTCTTTTTCTAAAACACAGTGTTTGGAGAGTGTTGGTGTTGAGGGCACTGGGAAGAGGAGGGTAAGTGATGTTTCATCTGGGCAAACTCAGCTGAGATGTTCTTTCCCAGTCAGTCACTACCCCCAAGTGAGAGAGCAGGAAATTCTCCACCTTGGC
>VYXD01001826.1:1097310-1120308 GCA_013397195.1 Hylia prasina | reverse complement strand
TGTGTTTCTGTGGTGCTGGAAAGAGCCACAGACACCTTTCCCAGGGGAGAAATGATCACAGCAACAGAAATCTATTGGACAGATAAAAGCAGCCTCTCCTTATGCTCAAAAGCAGCATAAATAGGAGCTGGGGAGGTCTGAGGCACAGGCTGCAGAGAGAAACCCTTTCTGATTCGTGTCTCTCCTCTGTCAAAACAGCTTAATATTTTCTTCTCAAATGCAGGCTTGAAAGCTGCCTTTGTAAAGGAAATGTTTAAATACAAAGACCTTGAGGAAGATGTAGGGATAATCTTCAGGGATCAGTCGTTGTAGCAAGAAACTTTGGAGAACACAGGCACCTTCCAGGCATTAATCTCACCATCACCAGACCGGAGTGGAAAAGGAAAACAGTTCAGGGTGTGATAAGCACTGACACCTGGGGTCCTTCTGAGCCCTCTGGCTTCACAGCCTGGAGGGCTCACGTGTCCTGGCTTTGCTCCTCAGCCACATCCACCCAACGCTGGCTGTTCTGAAACAGAGACTGGACAGAGCTGGAGAATAAAGCAAATATTTATTGGAAGGCCTTTAGGATACACCTTGGACAAGAGCCTGGCCAGGGCTACACTCAAGGTGGACAAAAAATGGTTATAAAACGGACAAACGATCACAAGGTCTCACACTTTTATAAGTTTTGGTCCATTTGCACATTGGGGTTTAATTATCCAATTACAGCTTCAGGCTGTGAGGTCCTTCTTGTTCCTCCCTCCAGCCACCCTTGTTTGTGCTTTTTGGGCCTGAAAGTTGTCCTTGGTCTCCAGCAGGAAAAGGATTTGTTTTGTCTCCCTGCTCTGTGACGAGCTGAGTGACACTGAATGTGAGCTCAGAACTGCACCCCTGGGCAGCACAGAACCTGAAATACATGAATACTAAAACTTAAGGCATCATTTCCACACAAAATCCTTCCCCTGATTCAAGACAACCCCGAGATGTGAGGCTGGCTGGGAAATCACAAATGCTGGCAGAACAACATCAGTGCCTTCCACCAGCTCTCTGCAAAGTGCCAGCCCATTATTTTACATTTTCCTTCGTGCTTTTATACCTGGGGTTCTGTGACCATGCCACCAGGCTCAGCAGCGAGAAAAAAGAACTTATTTTGCCCTAGGACACCAAATCCATTGGAAATTGATGGATTTCTTTGCCCCTCATCCAGCTGCCTTCCTGTGCACCATGCAAAAAAAAAAAAAAAGGAATTTCCCAAAGAATCACTTCCACCTGATCAAGCAAATGATATCCAGCCTTGTCCAAAGATGGATGGATCAAGCAGAAAGAGCATATGGTGTATTCCAAAATATCCAGCTCATGTGGTGGCCCAGTATGAACAAAATTCCTTGACAGAAGATTATTTTGGAAAAAAAATCTGAGTGGGGCATAACTGTGGGGATGCCCATCAGATCCCAAGTTATCCCTCTTCTCAAGTAACAAAGCCCTGCTGAAATGTTGTACCTCACCCCAGGGTCCTGCTGTAACTCAGGGACTGAAGGAAAATACGATAAAAAATTACATTTACCATGAAAAACTTGATTTGAGAGCTCAAGCTTTCCTAGGCTGGGCTTTGTCTGGGTATGGTTCAAGCCTAGCATAAATCCCCTGGGTGACAAAGAGGAGGACACAGCTGGCAGGTGACTGATCCAGACTCTGTGGCTTCACCGAGTCCCTCTGGATGTGCCCAGGTGGAAAAGTGCTCATATTCTTCCCCCTGGATCAAGGCTGCAGAGCTGGTGCCCAACACCCCGAGGATTTGAGGAATTGTTATTAGCGAGAGCTGGTGAGAAAACTGAACGAAAAAACCCAAATCTGCACAAAACTTCCACCCCCTGAGGCTCTGAAAGCACCCAGCAAATGGCTCAGCTCCTCCCAGATCAAGTTTTGGCCGGCTGGAAATCGTCTGGAGTAACATTTCACCCTCATTTCAGCCCCAACCCCCCCGATCTGGCCATGAGTTTTGATGGAATCTGATTGAAGTGTGCCCAGGAAAAAATATGAAACATAAACACTGGGATGGCAAAATCAGCTGGACATGCCTACTCATCTATTTACCTCCCAAAGCCTCCCTGGAGATAATGCCTGATTTTGTTCCACAAATGAGGAATAATGAGAAAGGGAGCGTCGGCCAATGGCTGCCATTTTTGCAAACACTATTCCTGGGCTCAACATTTATCCCCACTTATTATATCTTCTTTTTTTCAGACTCTACTCTCTCTCTGTCTCTGCCTTTATTATTATTATTATTTTTTTTTTTCCCTCTTGCTTCTGTCTTTCTTACAGCTCTGAAATGCAACAGGTGAAACACCCTGGAGCAAAAGCTGCTGGAAAAAAGAGGAGCCTCTGGTGTCCAGCAGGCTGTGAGGCAGGAAAGGAATGAATGTCAATATCTAATTAACAATTTGAATAATAATAACAAAAAGTGTCATGGGATGATTACAGCTCCTTGCTGGATTATTCCATATATCCAGATTTGCTCCTAGATGATCCATGAAATCTTCTCTCAGTTCCTGCTGCTTGCTTGCCATGCTGTTCTTTCCTTCCATTATTTTTATTTCTGTTTTCCCTGCTGAGTAAATTGCATTTTTTGGGATGCACGTCCACTGGAAGCGGGAGATATTATTGCAAAGTGTGTGGAAATACAAGAGCTGGTCTTGCAGAAGTTTTGTGGATGTGGAATCACTGTCATAATCCTGGATACAAGGCCTGGAAAGGGTCCTGTCACCCAGCCTGTCACTCCTGTTTTTTAATCTTTAGAACCATTTTATCTATTAAACACTCTTCAATCTTCTATCTCTGCTGTTAATTGCTGTGATGTTGTAAATTGGGAGCAGTTTATTCCTGGACAAGTCAGGAGGAGCCTTGATGTCCAAGCAAGTAAAAAAGAAACTTTTATAAGTGATGTTTGGCACATTCCTTGCCCATAATCTCATCCAAGGGCAGGACATTGAATCCTTGGCTCTCTCTGATGAGGTGGATATGGATAAAAAACATCTAAAACAGTGGTTCTGTAAAATTATTCCATAGTTGTAAAGCCCCAGCCCTGCTCACAAGGCAGGAAAATGAGTAATAACTGTTTCATATTTGTCCAGTGCTCTGCAAATCCATAAAAACTCATTTTCTCTCTCAAAGATCATTAAATAAAAACCCAGATTCTTCAGGGACCGGAGAAATGGGGCAAACACTCGATGCAGGAGCAGAGGGGAGCAGAGGGAGTCACAGAGACTGCTCAGAAAAAGAACAAAGAAGGAAGGATTTGAGGAGAGGTGAAGCTCAGAGGAAGGACAGAAAGGTGGAAGAATCCTCTTTACTAAGAACACAGAGCTGTGATTTTTACGTATTTTTAAAAAATACTTCCACATGAAACAAAACGAAGAAAGCTCGTTTGATGGGTTTATTGCTCTGTTTTTAGGGATCTGATTATTCTTCCTACAAAGGTCTCATTCCAGCATTCCACCTCAACAAAGTGGTTTCTTGGTGTGTTCACCCTCCCTTAAAGTAACCCCAAAATGTGTTTTTTTGTATAGGATTTGAGTCAATCTCTCCAGTTTCCCCACATCTTAAATGTAACTCTCAAACCCCTCTCCAAGTTAATTCATTGGGATAAAAGATAATAAAAATTACTGTTTTAATGGGAAAAAAATAAGATAACCCCTTGTTTTAATGCAATATTAAATTATGATTTAAAGCCACAAGAGCCAGGAAGGGCAGAGTTAAAGTTCCCAGAACAAACCCACATCCCAGAAAAATGATTTGGAGAAGGAGTCACAGTCACAGTGGTCCAGGGAGCTTCAACCCTTCAGCCTGGAATTCTTCTGCTAATGTGCTTCTCCCTCCCTTTCCAACACATTTCAAGCACTGCAAAGAGCAAATTACACCAATCTCTAATACTCTAAATTTATTTTATGTGCTAAACACTACTTTGTTCAGTGCCACACACTTTGCTAATATAATACATTAGGTTTAACAGTGCAATTTGTGGGAAAATATCCCAGAAAAACACTTTGAGAGAGCCTTCTCTGCCCATCTGAAATGGATATAAACAGGTGAGGAGAGGGAGAGGGAGACAGGGTTTAATGGAGGTAAAGAGCCATTCCCTGCTCTGGCTGCTTCCAGAAAGTCTGAGAAATGAGGTTTTAGAAGAAAAAAGAGGTGAGTGAGGAAGAGCTGGGCACCAGCTGGGAGCAGGAAGGACATGCCACACACCTGTGGGGATTTTCAGCTGTGGGGTGTTTGTAGGGTGATGTGAAGTCCCTTTTCCCCATCTTCTGATGCACATTTTTATCTTTTCTTATCCCAAATGAGCCTCCCTCAGCTCAAACCCTCTTTAGGCTCCCACTTATGCCATTCCCAGGGTCCCACCAAGGCTCAGAGAGCTCCAGTGAGTCCCACAGAGGCTGTGGAAGGTGGAAGTGACATTGCTGGGGACACGTGGTGGCTCCTGCCACAGCAAAAACAGTGGAACAACCCTTGGGAAGATGGAGGAGCTTGGGATGAAGGGATGCTGGGTGTGGGGAAACACTGCTTTGTCCAAAAATCAAATCATTATTACAAAGTGTATGGGAACACAAGAGCTGGTCTTCCATAAGTTTTGTGGGTGTGGAATCATCCTGTCTTAATCCTGGATACAAGGCCTGGAAAGGGTCCTGTCATCCAGTTTGTCACTCCTAGTCTGCTTTTTTAAATTTTTTTTATAACTATTTTATCCATTAAACCCTCTGCAATCTTCTATCTCTGCTGTTAATTGCTGTGATGGGTCTGGGTGCTGGGCCTCGGGTTTCTCCTGAGAGCAAAAGAGGTGAAGATATCCCTGATCTTCCTCTCTCTGGGAGTGGTGCTGCCATTCAACAGCCCTGCATGGAAAAGTAACATTTCCTGGCTTTCCCTTCAAAGAAAGGGGCTCCAGCAGTGTAGGAATTGTGATTTTAGGGACAGGAATTAGTGCTGGACTTGGCAGCACTGGGTTGATGCCTGGACTTGACGGCCTTAAGAATCTTTTCCAGCCCAAATGATTCAATGATTGTGTTTTGGGCAGAAATGCCGAGGGCCTTCACTGGTTTTACCTGTTCAGAGATAAAAAGCTTTGGAGGGGTGCAGGCCAGGGGACATCAGCAAAAATCCTGCAGCTTTTCTGAGGCACAGAGGGGAAAAGCAACCCCACAAATGCAAAGAGCAGAAGGACATGGGGCAACGTTGATGCCTTAAGTTTTAGCTTTCATGTTTTTCAGGTTCTGTTCTGCCCAGGGGTGCAGTTCTGAGCTCACATTCAGTGTCACTCAGCTCTTCATAGAGCAGGGAGACAAAACAAATCCTTTTCTTGCTGAAGACCAAGGACAATGGTTACAATTTTCAGGCCCAAAACCACAAACAAGGGTGGCTGAAGGGAGGAACAAGAAGGATGGGATCTCACAACCTGAAACTGTAATTGGACAATTAAACCCCAATATGCAAATGGACCAAAACTTATAAAAATGTGAGACCTTGTGACCCATCATCCATTTTTGTGGCCATTTTTTGTCCACCTTGGGTGCAGCCCTGGTGAGGCTCTGTCCTGCCCAAGGTGTACCCTAAAGACCTTTCAATAAATATTTACTTTATTCTCCAGCTCTGTCCAGTCTCTGTTCCAGTTCAGCCTTCCCAAGGCATCACCCTCACAGCGCCAGCAGACTGTTCCTCCCAAATAAAAATTTCCCTCTCCATCTCCACCCAACAAGGAGCTGTGATTTATTGCTTTAGGCCTGTTCACATCCATTCAGCACAAAAAAAATCCCAGAATGGACGTGGCACACGTGAAGTTTTGGGGTGGCTGGAAGCCTTTGGGCCCATCAGTATCCGTGAAATCAGAATTAACCTATCTGGGCCGCTCACTCCAACCCCCTGCCCAATCCCAGGCAGAGCTATAATAGCCCTGTTGACCTCTGGCCAAGCACAATCCCCCACGCTGCTCCTGCATCCCACTGTGCTCCTCAGGAGTGGCCCCATGATGGGAAAATACCCCTGCAAGAAAAGAGCTGGAATTACAGCGCCGGGAAGGAAATGATCTTCAGGAATTAATCCAGCAACGCGTCCCACACACATTTAGCCGTGTCCATGAAATTGGATTTGCTGGGAGCTGGGGGGATTTGCCCTGCTCAGGTATCACAGGCTCTGCAAACAGCACTGATGATGGCGTGAGGCTGCTGCAGAAAAGCTCAGAGGAGCCTCAAGTGCTGCAGGAATTCTGCACTTCAGGGGAGTGACACTGGCCAGGCCTGCAGCAAGGGAAAGGGTCCTGGGCTAAAAACGCTGGAAAATAACATGTCTGGACTCGAAAGTTTTGAATTTCACATCCCTGAAATCGTTCGGGGTTACCTGGATGGGGTTTGGAGCAACCTGGGTAAAAAGTGTTCCTGCCCATGGCAGGGGATGGGCTTTTAAGTCCCTTCCAAGCCAAACCAGTCTATGACTCTATGGTTCTATGAAAAATAACAATAACAGCCTTAGCTCACCTCTCCACTTATTTATGACACTAAAAACTAATCTGAAAAAGCCTTTTCCAGCTGTTTTATTTTTTTTTCCCTTTCCTGCCTGATTTTTACCTTGGAAATAGAAAAACCAGCAAAGACACAGGAGGGTCGCTGTCATGCCCTGGAGGGATTTTTGCTCTTTATCAACAAGTCCACAACAGAATTTCTTTCTCCTACCTGATTCTTAGGCCCTCGGGCTGGAGGGGAGATAAAAATGAAACAAATGCCAGCTGGGAGATGAATTGGAATCCCATCCCCTTCTCAGTTACTCACTGTCCATCTCTTTTGATGCCTTGGGCCCTTCCAGCCACAGATTTGTCAGGTGGCTTTATTTATTTATTTATTTATTTATTAATAATTAAAAAAGCCATGGAAGCACTTCTGTTCCTATGGTGCCATCCATCTTGCCAGCACTTTGAGGCCATTAGTTAATTGAGGTTCTAAATAGTGCTGTGAGGGAGGAGAAGCTGCCTGTGTTTGTAGGAGACGTGTGGGAAGGAGGAGGCTGAATTTCCCTCCCCAAACCCCACAGGTGGGATTCAGTCAGCTCAGATAAAGCAGGGGCTGGTGGTTGAAGCCCTTTGACACTCTACAGAGGGATTTATCTTCCCTTGCAGCGAATATCTGTGTTTGGCTGGTAAAAACACAGAGTTTGGGGAGGCGAATCCAACTTCAAGGAGTTTGTAAGGGACTGAAAAATAAATTTGTGTTGGAGGCAAGAGTGATTTGCAGCAAGCCAGGAGCACAGGCACTGCAAAGTTTTGTGCTTTCTTGCAAATCTTGCTGGGTTTGTGGCTTAGAGCCAGAAATGACATCCTGGAGATGTCTGTAAAACCACAGACACCACTGAGAGATACAATAACCAGGGGCATCCACTCTGCCAGGCAGGCAGCACTTTGTAAAAACCAAGCTGAAAACAAGCAACAGGACATCTTCCAGGTGGGGGGTGCTTGTGCTGGCTGAATCCTCACAGCAGGGATTTGGACAGGGTCAAAAAAGCTATTGGACAAATTCTTGAGAGAAAAAAGCCAAATTCTGAACGCTTTCTAAATACAGAGGTTCTTTTCCCAGGCATCTGTAGGGGGGATCTTGCTGGATGGAAGCTTATTAGGGTAATTCTGGGGTTTAGGTGATGGTAAGTGCTGGGTAACATCAGTATCCATCCATCCATCCATCTGTCCATCCGTCCATCCGTCCATCCATCATCCATCCTTTCATCATCCATCCATCCATCATCCATCCATCCCTCCATCCATTATCCATCCATCCATCCATCTGTCCATCCGTCCATCCGTCCATCCATCATCCATCCTTTCATCATCCATCCATCCATCATCCATCCATCCCTCCATCCATTATCCATCCATCCATCCATCTGTCCATCCGTCCATCCGTCCATCCATCATCCATCCTTTCATCATCCATCCATCCATCATCCATCCATCCCTCCATCCATTATCCATCCATCCATCCATCTATCCATCCATCCATCCATCCATTCATCCATCCATCCATCCATCCCTCCATGGCTCCTGGTGCTTTCAGATCCCACCTGAGACCCTCCAGTGGCTCTGGGGACACCCCTGATGAGCTCCCACACCTCCAGCACAAGGATTCCCTGCAGCAGAACCTCTGCTGGTTGGCAGAGAGGATTGGTGTTCCCACTCCTGATCCTGCAGGGATGGGTTAACCTTGCAGGCAGACTCTGGGCACACACGGATGAGGGACAACTGCAGCACCACATCCCAAAAAGCACCTGCTCTGCGACTGAATGAAGCTGCAGCGCCCTGGCAGCGTTTGCAGGCTCTCAGCTTGCCTCTTCCTGAGGTTTAACAGCAGAGGCAGGGCTGGGCACCAAAGCACAGAGGATGGATTTGGGCTCAGGCCCGTCCATGCACCACTGAGTGTGACCATCCACCAAATGTGTGACTGGAAAGAGCTGCTGTGACAGCAGAGCAGGGAGAGCAGGGGGGAGGCACCTCTGCCAGCCAGACCCAGCCTGGGCTGGTGCCTCAAGTTTTCAGCTTTTATATTTTTCAGATCCTGCACTGCATTAGTGTGTGACTCTGAGCTCCGTGCAGAGGGTTTGTGAGCTCTCTTCACAGTTTGGTCAGACAGAACAATCCCTCCAGGCCTGAGAGCCAAGGACACCTCACAGCCTCAGGCCTGAAAAGTGGACACAAAAGTGAACTGGGGAGGAGCAAACTGGGGGAATGTGACTTCATTACCTGAAGCTGTAATTGGGCAATTAACCCCTGATATGCAAATAGACCAAAGTTATATCTGTCTGAAAATCTGACCATTGTGTATCTTGGGTGCATCCTCTGCCAGGCTCCTGCAGTGCCCAGGGTGTGTCCACTGAAGGCCTTTAATAAATGCCTGCTTTATTCTCTAACTCTGGCTAGTCTCTGCTCTAGGTAGCCTCTCCAGGCATCAGGGCACCCCTGGAAATTCCTCTCTGGGGCCCAGACAGGAATACAGCAGGATTTCCCCCTGGTGAATACACCAGGCTTTCCTCCCTTCTGCTGCCACAGGCATTAACAAACACAAACCACACCCTGCCAGACTTCACCCAGACTCTCTCTGGATTTCTCAGTGCACAACTTTATGCAGTGTCAGGCACCAATTTGCCAAAGGCTGCTCCAGCATCTCCCCTGCATTAACAGCTCCTCCTGTGTCCCTCGTTGTCATCCCATCATCACGACTCTGGCAGCTCTGGAGCTGCATTTTGCTGCGTTTTGCTGTCACCCTGCAGCTCCTGCAAAGCCTCAGAGAAGCAGCCATGCAACGTGGCCCTGAGGGATGGGTGTTTGCTCTGATATCTCTCCTCACCTCTTGTCTTTGCCACCTCTGGCAAGAGGGCAGCCTGGGCTGTGAGGCTGAGATGGGAGGACAGAGAAGGATGCAGCCCCAAAGTGCTCCTGGTTTGTTATTTGGGGCTTGGTTTGGTTTGTTTGTTTTTTGGGTTTTTATTGGAAGTGTCTCTAAAGATTCTATTCCTTGGGGAATTATTCTGCACCGTGTCAATTCCTACTGCAGATTCCCTTTGGTTCTCCCTGGGTGCCTGAGCATTAGAGAGGACCAGAGGAGTTCAACAACCCTCTGAGTGGTTCCTTTCAGGCCTGGTTTCCATGGGAGCAAAGCCCCAGATGGTTTTCATGTTCGAGTTCACATCAAGTGGTGCCTTTTGCAGAAGGTCTGAGCTGCAACTCTCGTGCCAATCCTCTTCCCTCTGACACCATCAGACACATCCTGGGATAGGAGGGGACAGCAGGAGCGCCTTGCTGTGACTGCAGCTTGTGATGACACCAGGAATGGGTTTCAGAGCAGAGCAGGAGTCATTCCAGCTTCCCTTTGAAACCTGGCTGTGTGGAAGGTGTCCCTTCCCATGGCAGGGCAGCTGGAACTGGGTGACCTTTAAGGTCCCTTCCAGTCCGTTCTGTGATTGCGTGAGACAAGATCTGGGAGGGGGGAAATGCAGGTTTTGCAAAGCTGAAGCTGTCAGAGATAATTTTAACTTTTAACCTCACCCACATTTCCCTTCCTGCCATCACTCTGAGCATTGCCAGGATAAGGGATGCCCTTATTCCCATGGGAATGACCCTGGGGCTCTGGAGGGAAGGACGCTTCACATGGAGCTGGCCTCTTGGCTCCACACCATGTCCAGGGGCACAGTGACCTCCAGCCTGACCCCAAAGTCCATCCCTGAGCAGAGCTGGAAACGGGGCTGCAGAATTTCCTCTTTTCCACGCACGGCTACTTGGGGCTTGGAAGGATCACACCGAGGCTGTGCCCTGCCTGAAGAGCCAAAGCATCACACGGAGGAAATAATAATAATAATAATAATAGCAGAGCCATTCTCGTGTGGCACGTGCCCTTTTGTGCCTGATTAACGCTTCCCCAGGGCACAGAGCCCTCCCTGAGCTCCCAGAGCCCACCATTCCCTCCAGCACTGCTGTCCCCGTTACCATGATACTGTTATTGTTGCCTGCTTCTCCCCTCTCCCTCCCATTGACTTTAGGCATATTACAGCAGAGAGATGATGGATGGCTGGATTAGATGCTGCACACCTACTTCAGGCTCACAAAGTGATATTTTTCTGTCCTATTTGGATGCATCTCTCCCATTGTGAGCACGAAACAGGGAATAGCAGGGAACAATTGTTGCAGGGCAGTGACTCTGCTTTACACTGACGTGCTGCATCCTCCCATTCATGGCATTCAAAAAGAAAAAAGTAGGCTGACAAATATAATCAATTACAGCAGGAATGCTGCAAGGTGAAATGGAATAACCATGTGCTTCGCCGTTCAAGGTTCAGTGAAGGTCCCAGGCAGGGAAAAAGGAGAGATTGCTGCTGGCCTTTAAGGACAGCTACCTCTCTCTGCTCAGAGGCTGAGTCCCACGTAATCCAATTTCACATCCTGCCTTTAAAATGTTATTGGATCTTCCTGGAATTCACAAACGTCGGAACTTGCAGGAGGGGAACAGCAGGAACCAGGCAGAAGCCCAGGACTCCAAAGTGTATTTACAGGGCTGGAGCAACACAGGTGGGTCCTGGAGCAAAGCTGGTGATTAAAAGTGTCCTCTCTGGGGCTGGATTTGCTCTCGAGGGGCTACATTATGCAGCTGAGTTTCCAACAGAGCTCTTGGTTTCAGGTCTATCATTTCCCCAACAGCAACCTGGGACAGTGGGAAGTTGGAAATCCCGTGCCAGGGGGTTGGAACTGGATGAGCTTTAAGGTCCTTTCCAGCCCAAGCCATTCTGTGATTCAATGATTCAGTGATTTAATGTTGGTAACAGTGACTAAATGTCAATCAAGGCGATCAAGGATCCTCTTCCCACATTCCCACATCACTGAGACCTTCACATTGCCCTTGGGGGAAACACTGCTTCCAGGGCACAGCCTGATCTCCAGAAAGCTGTAAGATCATGGACAGTGCAAATGAACAACCCCATCCCAGGGGATTCCACCCTGTGCCCGGGACAATGTGGCCTCAGAGGGAGGAGGAAGGATGAGTGACACACCAGAGACATCCTGGGGTACCAACCTCCCTCCTCCAACCAAAAATAAACCACAAGTGGCCAAAGGATGTGTCTGAACCGCCACAGAGATGCTGGGAAGCTGCTGGAGTGGCTGGGCCTTCCAGCTCTGCTGTCACAGACAAGAGAGGAGAGGGGATGGATATTTCAGAGGTCCCAGCTGCCTCAGCAGCAGGATTTCTGTGGAGAGCATTTATTTGGAAATCTTGCAGTGACTTCTTTTACAAATATAGGCCGAGGATTTCCAGGGAAGGAGCTGTATTAGGAAAGATCTGGCACACCCTAAATAATAATAAAAATAATCATTATCATTGGTGTAATTATATTAATTACTGTAATTACAAGGAGGGCAAGACACTACAGGAATTACAGATGAGTAGGGTGTAGGCAGATGCCAAATGTTAGTGGGTTTTCCCTTCCACTCTGCAGTCTAAAAGCATCTGCACTGCTTAGAAAGGGGGAAAGAGCTCCAGAAATGCACACACAACACACACAACACACACACGCCTCCAGCCCGCGCGTGTCGAGATCAGAGTGTCAGGTAGAAAATGCTGCCAGAGCCTGGTAGGCAAAAATTGACAAGGGAATCCAGTGTTATCTGGAACTGCTCTCTCCAGAGAGGCTGAAAATCTTTGATAGGTTCACTCCAGGGGAAATAACTTCGGAGGATAAGAGGCATTGATGTGCGCTGAGCAAAAGGCAACCCGTGTGCGCCAGCACGGCGGCGGCTCGGAGCTGACATGCATTCTTCTTTTTTCCATCTCTCTTTTTTCCTCTGCTCATTTTCCCAGGTTTTTTTCTTCTTTTTCTTTTTTTTTTTTTCATTCCCCCCCCTTCCCTTTTTCTAATTTTGCTTTATTATGATTTTTCAAAGCAGCCCGGGGTCTCCCAGTGATGGTGGGGGATAGAAAGGATGTGGTCGGTGGCTCGGTGGAGTGGGGGGAGTGAGGATCAGGAGATGGAGGGAAGGAGGGAGGGGAAATGTCAACAGGCAAATCTGAAAAGCAAACCTGGGGAAGGGCTGTGTATCTAGGGTGGTGTGTGTGTGTTTGTGCTGACGGAGCCTCTGAGGCAGCGGAGGAAATATTTCCAGGATTTTCCACATCTTTGGAAAGGAGGGAAAGGTGGAGCCTCTTTTGTCAGGAGAATCTGCAGCAATAATCCCATCCTTTTGCAATCCAGTGGTCTGTCCTTGTATCTCAGGGAAGAAGATGCTGTTCCTGCACAGCCCACACCACTCGGTGAGGGTTTCATCCTCTTTAACACCTTCCAACTTCTCCAGTGCTGCAAAACCATGACCTGGGCGAGCACAACCCCTCTGGCACAGCACAGTGCACATCCTCACTGGGGTTATAAAGGGAATTATGGATTTTAGTGGGATGAGTATCCAAAAAACTCAACTGCAACTGCCTGTTGTTGGAAATCACCAAGGGTTTCAGTTCTAGGGAAGCTTTGGCCTTACTGGAGCAGGATTCCCTGTTCCTCTAACTCACTCTGCTCATGAGATCTTCACAGGGCAGAAATTTTTTCACAAGGATCTGTGAATTTGGCCAATCTGGCAGCAGCAGCTCTCCAGGCACGAGGCTCTCCTCATGTCCAGCAAGAGATCAGAGGCTTTGCTGCACAGGTGAGAGGTGGCTCCAGCCCTGCAGCCTGTGCAGACACATCCCAGTTCCACCAGCAGATTCATCCCAGTTCCACCAGCAGATTCATCCCAGTTCCACCAGCAGATTCATCCTGATTCCACCAGCAGATTCATCCTGATTGCACCAGCAGACGCATCCCAGTTCCACTAGCAGATTTATCCTGACTGCACCAGCAGATTCATCCCGATTCCACCAGCAGATTTATCCCAATTCCACCAGCAGATTCATCCTGATTCCACCAGCAGACACATCCCAGTTCCACTAGCAGATTTATCCTGACTGCACCAGCAGATTCATCTCGATTCCACCAGCAGATTCATCCTGATTCCACCAGCAGACACATCCCAGTTCCACCAGCAGACTCATCCTGATTGCACCAGCGGATTCATCCTGATTCCACCAGCAGATAGATTCATCCTGATTCCACCAGCAGACACATCCCAGTTCCACCAGCAGACTCATCCTGATTGCACCAGCGGATTCATCCCAGTTCCATCAGCAGACTCATCCCAATTCCATCAGCAGATGTGTCCCAGTTTCCCAGGATGGCTGAACTGGTGGGATGGGGTGCTCTGGGGTAGCAGGAGCTCAGGCAGACCTGCGGGTTGCAGGTGCAGCCCAGCTCCTTTTGGCCAGGAGCCTGCAGCCTCAAGATTCACAGGGAAGTCATGTGAAAGCTCACAAAGTGTTACCAGTTCAGGAGTCAGCTCGGGAGCCATCTTCATGTCCCAGGAGATATCTTCCAGATTTAAAAAAAAAAATTAAAAAATTAAAAAACCCTGCCTTGCCTTTGGAAAACTCTCAAACCCTCAAATGTCTTCCTGGATTCACTTCTTACAACAGTGTGGGCTGAGTTACGTGAAACATTTCCTTCCAGCTATTGCAGAAGGAGGCAGGCTGGAGCTGGAAAAGTCTTTCCCAAAATCACCCAGCAGAGTTGGAGCTTCCAGCACCGAGAATTTTGGAGCTCCTGGATTCTGGTTTCATGTTCAGGAGGCCACGTTTTGTCTCTGGATGAGGGAAAGCAGCCATATCCAGGGAAGCTTTTAGCCTAGGATCAGTTTCCACCTGGAAGATGCAGGATTTGTTTCAGAAAAATAGTCAGGCAACAGTTATTTAGAAGGAAATAATTCCCAGTGAGGAATTGCAGTGACCTTATAAACTGTGCAAGTGAACTTGTGGGCTCCTTCCCTCCCCTGATGGAATTAGCTCCATAAAATGCTTTGCAGTCCATTTCTTGTGGTCTGCATTTATACATATTTTACTCCATAAACATACATTTAATGTCCCCTTGGAAATTATTTCCTGCCTATTTAAAGCTCCGCATCATCCTAGGGCAGCGACTGGATGAAAAATAATTGAAACCATTAAGATCAGCTTTTATTTCAAAGGAGAGAGAGAAAAAAAAAAGAGAACAAGGTAATTGCTGGAATGTGTCTTTTTCAAATTACACAGTCCCTGGGATGCCTCTGCCACCGATGTGTTTTAATGCTGTAACAAAAATGAGGTTTTCCAGTGAGTTGTGATATTGCATTTCTGACCACGTGAGACCAAAGGGACCTGGTAACATCTGACTTGTGCCTCCACCTCCAGCCAAGGACTCACCTCCATCCACAGGCTGCTTTCCAGCATCGGTTATGCTCCTACCTTTCCCTCAGAATTGCAATTTTTGGGATTCTTTCTCTCCGGTTTTCATCTCGTCCAAGTGTCAAAATTACAGCCCCTCACTTCTCCTGGTTTGGCATGAAAAGGGTAACTCTGAGTTGGTGCTGGGTAGACTGAGGCTGTAGTACTGATCTTAGGAAATTTTAGCTAAATTTGGTTATTCTTTGTCCTCTTTTACCAATTTTCTGCATCACCTGCCTAATTTCAGGCAAGCCTGCATGAGATTTAACATGTTGATATTTCTGTGGATAGAACTGATGTGAGTGAAGGTGTGTGAGGGACTGAAGTGTGACAAGGTGAGATCTCCAAAATTAAACTGACGGTCCAGGTTGATCTCAGATGTGCACGTGCCCAAACAGCATAATTGTATTTATTAACTATATTTCACCAAATTCAGTGATGTAATTAACCAAATTCCTGTAATAGCATAGGCTACATCCATTCTGGGGTAAATATCACATTTTTAGAGGCAGTTAACACAGCTCCTTGTCCACAGTGAGGGTCTTGGTGGTCACTTCCCACTGAACCTCTGACCTCCAGCCGTGCCAAAAATTCCCACCTGAGTGAAACCCCCACCCCCACAGCTGGTTTGGTTTAATTAGAGCTGCTCCTGCTCGTCGGGGACACGGATCCTAATTAGATGTAAGTGACAAAGAAAGAGCCGGCCTGAGCTGCTGCTTGAGAAATACAGCCTGAAATCAAAGAAATTGGGGTCAGCACCTGACTACACTTCTGTAATGCTGGCTGCTGATTAGCTCGTGTTTACATGAGTGGCTACAGCTCCTGCTTCTGTGGGAGGCTCCTCGGCAGTGCTGGGCAGTGGGCACTGATGGATTTGTCAGCTCACAGCTTTTAATTGGCTGGAGGGGCGTCAGGACTTCTGGCAGCGGGAGAAATGTGGATTGTAACGTGTTGCTAGAACACTACAGTGGGGAAAACGAGGCATGGGCGGGGTGAAATGGGAATAAGAACAGAGATAAATCAGCCAGATGGATTCTTCGGGTGTTGGGCATCGTCCCCCAGATGGTGGAGGGGTGGTTTGGATGCCCAGCTCAGCCTAATTCCTTCATACAGCTCAGCATGGCCTGGCCACAGCAGCACAGAACCCCCCAGCCTGGGCTGCAGGGGAGGGAGGGGGGATTCTGCCCCTCTCAGGTGAGACCCCACCTGCAGAGCTGCCTCCAGTCCAGCAGCAGCAAGACCTGGAGCTGCTGGAGCAAATCCAGAGGAATCCATGGAGCTGCTCCAGGGCTGGAGCCCCTCTGCTCTGGAGCCAGGCTGGGAGAGCTGGGAGTGCTCACCTGGAAAGGAAAAGGATCCAGGGAGAGCTTCCAGCACATTCCAGGGCCTAAAGGGGCTCCAGGAGAGTTGCAGAGGGACTGGGGACAAGGCCTGGAGGGACAGGACACAGGGAATGGCTTCCCAGTGCCAGAGGGCAGCGCTGGGTGGGATCTGGGAAGAGCCTGGAGCTGCTCAGGGATGGAATCGACCCCTGGCAGGGCACTGAGGCTGTGGAAGAGCCAGCACAGCTCTAACTCCATCCAGGACTTCTCCGTGATGTCGATGTGGCTCAGGAAATGCCCGTGGCAGAGCCGGGGACTGAGCCCTTCTCTCCAAGCCTTGACTCAAGAGCCACCCCTGGGCTGTGACTTCAGTGGTCACATCCTTCATCAAAGTCAAAAACCTGCCAGGAGCTGAGAGCTGGCCTGAGGAGAACAGCTTGCAGGAGGGAAGCTTTGGTGAGAGCTGGAGGATGAGCCAAACTAATTGCTACGAGGACAGGAAAGAAATAAACTCCAAACAAACTAAAAAAAAAAATTCTGTCAATTCCTGTAGCTGAGGTTTGAACTAGTTGCTATGAGGACAGAAAAAAAAACCCCAACCCAACAAACCCCAAACAAACTAAAAAAAAGAATCTGTCAGTTCCTGTAGCTGAGGTTTGTGCTCTGCCACAAGCCCAAGGCAAGAATCATTGTCACACCCAGCCATGGACAGTGTGTGGGTTTCTCTCTGTGCGAGAGTCATAATTTTAAAAAATTTATTGATTTTATAATTAAGGAACTCTGCAATACATAAAGTTAAAAGCCGTGCAAGCGTATACACAGAGACCACATAAAGATAAACAAACATTTAGATTTAACACAGCATAAGTGCAATAATCACCCATAAATGTAGTCATCACCAACTGTTTAATATAGATCAGTAGCAAACAAAAGAATAGATGGGATGGAAATTATTATTTGTACTAGAGGAGCTGCAGAGGCCACAGGCAAGATCACATCTCTGCTGTGGCAGGCAGCACCCACATACATAATGAGAGGCAGCCCCGGATGAAAACAGCTCCAAAATTGAGTCCAAATTCAAGAAGAGGAGCAGTGGAAGGAGGGACACACTCCCATCTGAAGGTCACCAGACTGCCAGGGTGAAGCTGAGTCCTCCTGATGCCCAGATCCACTTCCACCTCCGGGCATACAAATGAGATTAAACTGTCAATTGCTTTTATTTCAGGCATAAAATAAAATCATCAGGAAAAATAATGTGATTTCTTCCCAGGCTGTTTTGGCAGGGCTGGAAGCACTTTTTCAGCTGGTGGGGGACCTGAGTTCATGGACCACCTGCCCAGTGTGTGGGGAGAGACTTTCCCTCTTTCCTTCCCTGCTTTTTTGCTCTTCAGGCATCACAGAATGTTCACTGAACAGGAGCTCTGGACATGCCGTCCCAGCAAGGAGCTCACGGGGTCATTTTCCTTCTGCTGCTGCAGTCATGGGGTTGGATTCATCTCATTTAACTGGGGACATTTACATTTGAGATACCTCCAAACCTCCCTCGATGCTCAGCAGAAAAAAATAAAAATTAATAAAACCCTTTTTAGCCTTTTCGGGAACGTTTGGGCATTTATCCAAGGCATGGCAGCCCCTGGGGGTCTCTGCAGTGGGGTGATGCTTCAGCTGGGTGCCAGGGGTGCCCATCGTGGTGGAGGTGTCCCAAATCCCCAAAATCCCCACACTCTCCCTTCCCTGCTGCAGCAGGAATTTGGAGAATGCTCTCCCAGAGCATCCCACGGGGCCACAGGAGGGATGAGGAGTAGGATGGGCTTGGTCTTGGTCACCATCTCCTGCATTTTCCCCCTGTCTCTGCAGCCTGGGACATTTCCTTTGCCCTGTCTGCCCATGGCATTGTTAGCATGATCCTCCAACGAGCTTTTCATGGTTTTCTCAAGCTCCTTGAAAATAATGGAGGTTAATTTATCACCTTAAATTACTGCAGCATCTCAAAGCCATAAGGAAAAAGCTGAACATTTTCTCTCCTGTTGCCCACCCTCCCTCTGCTCCAGTGAGGGCTGTGGTCCCAGGATGTGCAGAATATGTCGAGTTTCATGTTGTCTAATTCCCCCCAAAAACAGATTTTTCAGAAATAAAGACAACTCCTGTGGCTTTGCAATTAAATATTAAAAGGCCTTGATTAAAGAGCCATAAATCACTGAAAGGCCTTTAAATTTTTGTAATGTCTCCTGCCCTGGCAGGTACTGATTGCAATCTCATGCTCGTTTTGCAGTGGTGACAGACAGGTGCCTCCAAATATTGGCCATCAGCTGCTGATATCTACCAGGTAAAGGATAATGGGGAAGGAGTGAAAGAAACATTTAAATCAGGGGAATAAAAATCTGCTGTGAGCAGGAGGGCTTGTGTCCTGGAAATGGCATTTCTGGTACAGCAGGTGTGGCATGGGGCAGAGTGTAAGTTTAAAATCTCCTGCTGTGGTGGAAGGTGGCCCTGCCTGTGGGAGGAGTGGGATGAGATTTCAAGGTCCCTTCCAGCTCAAACTGTTCTGATTTTTCAGAATTCTGAATCATCTGATTCTGAAAAATCAGAGAATTCTGAAATTCTCTGATTTTTACTGCGGCTTTGTCCTGCTCAGGATGAAAGCAGGGCTGTGGTGTGTGCAGGGCTGGGGATTCCCCCTGTGTGCTCCAGACCTGCTGCCCTGGAGAAGATCCTCATCAAATTCCCTCTGCTGTGATGCTCCTGTGCCACAATGTTCCAGTCTCAGAGAGTGCAGCTGGCCCTGGGCTGGAGCAGGGCATGGATGAGGAATATCCTGGATAAATCCATCACAAGGAACACACCTGATGCTTCCCATGGCTTGACCTCGTTCAGCTGAGGCCCATCCCATTCTCTTTAGGCTCTCCTGATGGTTCAGCCTGCCCTGAGCCCATTCCTGATGTTCTGGGATGCAGAGGGAGATGGACAAACACCACCCCCACTCTGGGCACGAGGACTGACCAGGATCTGCTCCTGCTACGAGCATAAAATCATGGAATCATTTAAATTAGAAAATACCTGTGCAGGATCTCTGGCTCAGGGACACGCCAGGCAAAAATTGGCAAATTCTACTTCTGTTTTGGAACCCCCAAAACCCTCATGCCTGGTCTATCACCAGGCTCCCTACTTCTGCCCCTCCTCTGCTGCAGAATTTAATGCAACGTCTCGAAACGTGGCAAGGAAATGAATTATTTGGAAATGATGTGAAGGAAGGGAGGGTCAAACCTGGTGGATAATTTATTCATTACTAATATTTCCAGCAGCTGTAATTGAGGTGCTCTTTTAATTGTTCGAGCCACTCCAAAAAAACCCCAGCTTTTCTAATAAAGGTTTGGAAGGAAACTGTCATTCAGCTGTATAAGCCTCTATCAAACTTGGCTTTTGACTGGCTGATGGTATCACCCACTGCCTTGACTTTATTTTAGCTTATTAAAATTGATCCTAAATAAACCTGATCTGCCCCAAATTATTTTTTTCTTAAATTAATTTGAATGCAATTTGTTCTCAGCAAGATTTGCTGCCATGTTGCATCTCGCAATGCAAACACGAGTTTGTTGGGTCACTCTAATTAATTTGATTTTGTATCTCAGCCCTCCTACCCGTCACCAGCACTAAATGGAATTATTTAGAAATAACAGAGATAATGCTGGCAAAATAACATGCTGTGACAGGACCAAGCTTTGCTTCTTTAGGAGGGAAAAAAAAAAAATAATAATACACAACATATTGAGGTGGTTTATTTTTTGATTAAACGCTTCTGCTTCGCCTCGGCATTTATCTTTCTGAGACAGCTCCAGATCCGAGCAAATGCATCATTCCATTAACATTATCTCTCTGTACATTTGAGTGGGGGTCCCCAGATAATAAAGGGCTACAACATGCGTGGCCAGCTCACACCTCCAGCAGCTTTGATTCCTTCGGAGAGGATTTGTACAGGAGGCGTTGGGAGGGAAGGGGGAGGAGGTTTCTGCCTGGCTTGCTTGGGTGGGAAGTCAAATGGCTTCAAAGAGACGAGTGGAGCAACTCGATCCGAGGATTTTAATAAGAACGTTGGTGTCAGGAGCTGCACAAAGTGACCTGGGCTTGAGGAGATGATGTTGGGTCATTTCACTCAAAAGGTTTGACCCGAGAGCTGAGCAGCTTCAGGGTGTGAGATATCCCCTGCTCCTGGAGGGGTTGGAAAGAGGGAAGGGAGAGACGCAGGTGTTGCAGATGATCCAAAGCGTGGGAGGGATTTGGGATGCACAGATTCCCAAAAGGAGCACTGCCACAACACGACATGAAAGAACTTCATGAGGGCAGGGTGATGAGCAAAGCAGAAAAAGCCCCCAGTTTATGTACAAAACTCAATTTTATACATTTCCAAAGGAAATGTATTGAGTTTCCACAGTGCCTGTGGATTGGAGGATGAAATCCCACCTCCCAAACCACATTGGTCAAGACAACTGTCAATCAACTTTCTCCACCTACCTAAAATATGTAAACAATGAAGGACAGTTAGGAAAACAAAGCCATTGTTTATAGTAAAAAGTGTGGTAAAGTAAAAATTCTGACTCCAATATGAAAGACAAACCAGAAGGCCTAGAAAAATCCTCAAAACCAGGGTGACAGAACACGTGATGGTTTGGGCGAGTGGTGGAAAATAACCCGAACAATCCGGAGTGAGAGAAAAATACGTTGTGCCCTTTTTGCTGCTCCTGAATTAAGGAGAGTTTTCCATGAGGTGGGGAAGTGAGGAAAGCAGAGAGGGGGAGATCTCAGCATGACTCAGAAACAGAATAAACACTGGTGATGGGAACATCCATAGGAATAACACGTTAAAGGGTGTTCCCCTACAGAGGGGAAGGCTCGTATCCCAGATTTTGCTGATGTGGGTTTGGTGGCCCCAAGCACCCTCAGTGAGGCTGAATTCCAGGCCAATATCCCAATCTGCTTGGAAACTTGTACACACAGAGGATGAAGGAGGTAAAAAGAAAATGGGTTTAGAAGGAAAAAAAAATGGAGTTTGTACACTTAAGGTGCTGTACTGTAAGTTTGTAGCACTGCAAAGAGGTCACAGGTCTTCAAAGTTGTTTTTGGCACACTCCATTTTCACCACAAGTGAATCCACCCAGGTTAACAGGAGAGCAAATTCCATGTGTTTTATACAGGTCCTAGCAGTGAACAAAGGGGAGAAGGCAGATGTCTCCTTGTGAATATTCACTTATATGTGAATATATTCTTTTTTTATTAAAATTTTTAGGAAGGGCTGACAGCACCAGCTCCACTCCAGCATTCCAGGAAGGACCTGCTCTTGTGAATTTGGGAACATGTTAGGAGGCCCTTTCTGAAGGGCATCTCTCAGTCTGTAAGCCCAGGGTACTGCACCCCAACTATTTAACAAGTGACACCACCCATCAGGGAAATATCTTTCTCTTCCCCTTCCTGTTCATCTCCTCCATCTCCCTGCCCCACTCCCCCCTGTTTTCTGTCATTTCTCCCTCTGCTCTCCCTCTCTGATGCCATGGTGATGGAGCTGACACGTCAGAACAGCTATTCTCCACCGGGGTTCCCGCAGCATCCCGAGATGAGCTTCTGCTTCTCCCCCTCTCTCGTCTCCCACGTTCCCTAAGTGGGTAAATCCGTGTGCTGCCAACCCCACGTGCTAAAAAAGATGGGCCAGCCTTCCCCCTCCTCCCTTCCTCCAACTGGCTTAAAAAGCATGAATTGCAGCAAGAAAAAAAAATACCACAAATGTTGGGCTTGGTTTGTGTGTTTTTCTGGTTTTCCTTGGAGCTTGGGGTTCTAACGAAACAAACCTTTCAGCCCCTGCTGTCTGTAGGGCTCGCTGCTGATTTGGGGCAGTTTGAGCCCAATTTGACAGGCAGCAGGGAGATCTTATTCCTGGAAGTTTTTGGAGATCTCATTCCTGGAAGTTTTTGGAAGTAGGTGGCTGGGTGGATGTTCCCTGAGTGAGAGAAATGCCAGAGCAGGAAAGGTTTCATAAACCCCCCCTGCTCAGGATTAGCCTGCAGTGATGTCCGCAATTAGCTTTGAGATTTGGTAGGCTGCAAAGGGCGTTTTATGTTTCCTTTCCCCACTCTCTGAGGGAGGCAAACTTCCCAAAAGAACTTCCTACAGTGTTACCAACAGCAGAGGCTGAGGAATCCTGTGAAAATCCCTGCAGCTCTATCCTGGCCCCTCACCTCTGTCCTGGTAGCCACTGGAGCAGCACTCAGGAGGTGCATCAGCAGCAAGTCTGACCCAGGTCCTGAAATCCCAAATCAAAGCCCTAATTTGTGGATAAAGCCCTTCCTCTCTTCAGGGTGGCCTGTTTCCCTTTGGATTTCTTCTGATTTAAGGGCTCCTTTTCCTCAGCTGAAGCCACCAGCCCCAGTGCTGGCATCCAACCTTCCCCTCTCTCCTTCCAGACAGTCTCCATCTCCTCCTGCGTGTCCCCGGACTGTTTTCCTCTTACTCTTCACCAATTGCTCCATCTCATCCCTCCATCTCCAATCCTTATCTTGCCCCAAAGCTCTCCAGCCCTCTTGAGCAGGGATTGATTGCTCTTCCTCCTGCTATTGTCGTCCAAAATGAAACAACAATGAATTTGTCTGACTTTCTGAGGTTGTATCTTATCACTCCACCTGCCTGCTTCCAATATTATTCCCTTTCACTCGTCTCCTGCGGTTCAGAGTGGCCCCTCTCAGGCGTCCCCTCATTTAATTGGCCAGCCCTGGCTTGGGTTTTGTGCTCCCCTTATCATTATGGCCTGACTGCTCCCCTGGCTCCCATCTCACCCTGCCTCCGTCCACCTG
>VYXD01001826.1:1047437-1092644 GCA_013397195.1 Hylia prasina | reverse complement strand
TATTTATATTTATATATATATATATATATACACCAAAACCCACCCAAAGCACGCGAGGAGCATTCCCAGGTAAGGAGCCCCCCGCCCCGCCCGGGCAGCGGGGGCTGCGGGAGGATGCCCCGGAGGATGCCCCGGAGGATGCCCCGGGAGGGCCGGCGGGGCTGCAGCCGTACCTGCCCTCCACACCTGGCGGCGGTGGAGGGGGGGGGCTCTGGGAGGCGCCCCCGCCGCTGCTCCCCACCCGCGGGTCCTGGGAAGGGGGTCTGGGATGGAGGGCAGGGACCCCCGCGGACAGCGGGCTGAGCCGGGGGTTCGGGCACGGCCCCTCCGCCCCTCCCGGCCCGGCTTTGGGAGGATGCTGGGCGGGGGGCGCAGCGGGGAGCGCCCCTTCTGCACATCCCCAGCGCGGAGGGGACGCGGTGCCTGGTGTCCCCTTTACCCCGATGGCTTTTTCCCCACGCGCGAGGCTCAACTTTTCTCCCCGGAGGTAGCGGCTCCAGCGGCGCAGCCCGTCCCTCGCCACCCTCGGCATCCCCCGGCTGCGGGTTTTCCTCCCCTCGGGGGGCATTTTCCCCCTTCGGTTCTCCAGAGCTCTCCTCGAGCGAGGGGCTGGAGGCATTTGCAAACTTTTCCTGCTCCCGGCGAGGTTGCGGCTGGACGGGGCTGGAGGCAGAGCCCTGTTCCCGGGGAGGATAACACCTCCCGGGTGACCGGTGGATGGGGACAGGGGCCACCCCCGGTGGCGAGCACCTAAGAGGGAAGGGCAGAACCCCGTCGCTTCCCTTGCTGCGAGGTGCTGGAGAGTTTTCCTTCCCAAATCCCGGCTGCGGAGTCAGCGCTGCTGAACCTCTCCCTCCTTCCCCTCGGTGCATGTGCGCGCTGCAACCGAAACCCGCGTATTGATGCTCTGCGTTTATCAGACATATGCCCTTAAATTATGTAGACCGGGAGAAGTGATCTAAACACCGAGCCGCGCGTTGTTTTGGTGGAAATCTAATACTCCGGCAGCAGCTGAGTTCCTCCCAGATAAACAAACCCGCTTGCTCAGCCCCAGCAGGGCTGTTTGGGTTTGTAGCGGCTGCATGTGGCTGCTCCATCCCCAGCCCGGAGGAAATCCTCCTCCCGGGGCTCCATCTGCTCCCCGTGCCGGGGAGGGATGCGGCGTTCGCGGTGCTGGATGCGAGGTTGGGACCCGCAGGGCTCGCCCTGGTGGGAAGGAGCAGGTGAGGAACGCGTGTGGCTCCGCACCTCTCCCGTCAAACTTCCACACCCCGCGCTGCTCCCCAGCCCCGCCGCCGCGCCGGAGAGCTCGCTGGAAACGCACCTGACTGCCCCATGCTTCCCTCCGCGATGCCTGGGAGGAGAGGTTCTGGGGAAAGCGAGGGGGGTCTGACGCTCCCCGTGTCGTGGGGGTGAGTGGTGCGAGGGGAGGTTTGGACCGGGACCGCCGAGACTGCCGGGGGATGCTCTCGTTCCGCGGGAACAATAATGGTGCCGGGGCATCCTTACAGCCGATGCAACTGCTCGCAGCCTTCTAGGGACTCCTCTTGAGCGTGCACCAGTCCTGTACAAATGTTTTGGAAGGCGGAAAGCGTGTCAACTTATTTTCTTTACCTGCCCTCTGTTTCACCCGGGTCCTGTTTGTAGAAATCCGCGGGCGAGCGGGGCACGGGGGGCACGGGCTTTGCCGTCTCTGTGATTTTAATTACGGCGTGTGTCTGTCTCCCAGTGCGGGATTAGGCGCTTCCTCCCCCCGCCTAAGCCTCTGGCTGGAGGTACAGGGGATGCGAGCAGCGTTTTGTGGTTTCTTTGCCGGGGGAAGTGCGTGTTTGTTTGTTTGTTTGTTTGGTGTGTGTGGGATCCTTCGCTAGAGCCGGGCTTCAAGCGGTGCAACAGATGTGTGTGTCTGCTTGGTGTGTGCAGCCAGGTTTAAACACGCAACCCCCAGCCCCGGCACGAAAACCTGGGGTTTTCTTCCCTCCTCTCCCAGACCCACCCTCCGTGGGGGTGTCTCCTTTCCGAAAGGACCAGTCCAAGGCTTCTTCTCTCTGTCCCATCCTAAATGTGTGGCGCTCGGCGGTGTCGATACCGTGCGAAATAAATGACAGCCGCATGATCCGAGCGCTGTTTATGTCCAAGACGAGTGTTTCAGAACGTCACGGTGCTGTGGGGAAGCATTTGCTCGATGATCGAAGCTGCCTCGCAGGCGCCCAGGGCTGGTGTTAAACGCGCTCGGCGCGCAGCCCGGCTGGGGAGGGATGCTGCAAACCCGAAGGGAGATGCTGAACTTCTCCGCAGGGAGAGGGAATATTTGAGCTTTTCCTCCCGGATTCACCTGCCAGCAGCCCTCCCTGCAGCGCAGAGAGCCTGGTGCTCGGCAGGCTGGGGATGAGGCAAAGCAAAGGGCTGAGCAGAGGCAGGAGGAGCGGCTGAGCTGCGCTGCCGGGAAGGCAGGAGCCGTCCCCGGCAGCCCCGTCCTGGGGGGCTCTGGCTCGCCGGAGCCGCTTTCGCAGGCTGAGGAGGGGGAGGAGAGATGCCGGCACCCCTTTTGTGTTGCATCTTTTCCCTTTTACTGAATCGCTTTGTCTCTGCCTCCCGATGTCCTCGATGCCGAGCGGCTGCAGCAAAGCCAAGCTCCCTCTCGCCGTGCCGGGCTTGGATTCGTGTGAAGAGCCCGGCAAGGTCTTACGATGCTCGGGGTGTGCTGAGGGTTAACGCCGTGTGGGAATCAGTTTCTTGCTTGGAAGGGAACCCTGAGAAGCTTCCCGCAAAGCTGAGGAGGATGCTGGCACCGTGGGCTGGTGCTCCACGCTGGGATCTGACCTGGGGAGGGTGTCAGAGGTGGGGCTGCTGAGTTCTGGAGTTAGCAGTGCCAGAGTTCGGGGCTTGGCACTGCCCACATGCGCTTCGGAGCAGGATGGCACGGTGTCCTGGGAATCACTTGGCCCCTCTCGATATATTTATTATTTATAACCCTTCTAAAGTGGGGTCCCACACAGCTGAGACTCCAGAGTCTCGTGTCCTGCCCATGAATCCCCCTCCCCACCCAGGGATGCCTTTTGGGCTGTGGCTGTTCCCCCCTAGTAAAGCCCTCAGACTGCTCGACGCTCTAAAAGCATCTGGGGAACCTTTCTGGCTCTCTGAAAGGCTTCAGAAGGCTCTTTCTTACTCCTTCCTCCTGGCTTGCAAGACTCGGGGAAGGGACAGCAGCGCTCCAGGCGCCCAAGGCAACGAGACTTCCCGTCTGTGCAGAGAGTCTGGGCAGCCCACTGCCTTTCTGCAGGGCATCAGTGATGAGCGTGCTTCCCTGCGTGACTGCCTTCCTGTGAAAAGTGCTTTATATCCCTCAGCTTTGAGCTCTCAAGGAGCCTGTGACAAAAGGAAAAAAAAAAAAAAAAAGAGAAGAAGAAGAAGAAAAAAATTACGTAGTGCTGCCCACATGTTTTTCACTCAGGCTCTGAATGGTTTTAAAGCATCACCAGCTACTCCATTCCTGTGGTGTGGATTGGGAAACTGAGGCACAGGGTTTTAAAGCATAAGTATTTATTTACTCAATTCCCGTAGTATGGATTGGGAAACTGAGGCACAGAGAGGCAGAAAGCTCAGTCCACATTTATTGATGAGGAATTCTCACTCACCAGCCTGAAATGCAAACTGAGCCCTGAGTGGGACTTGGTGATGGCAGCAGGGAGTGGTGCCCTGCCCTCCAGTCTGTGCTTCAACAGCCAGGAGCAGCCCTTGGACAGAACAGGACATTTTCAGGATTGATTTTTTTTCCAGTTAAAATGGCAAATGGGTGCTTTGAAATGAGAAAATGTCACAGAATCATGGAATTGCAGGACAGTTTGGGCTGGAAGGGACCTTAAAGATCATTTAGTTCCAATGCCTTGCCACGGGCAGAGACAACCAAACATTCTGGGTTAGAGGATTGGCCTGGAGCAGCTGTGCTTTCATGGGCCTCAGTCCCAGTGCCTTTAAAATTTGCTGCAAAACGTTTTTAATCACCTTTGGGAATGGAGACATCATTGCAAAAATGACGTGCTGAGATGCCTACAGCCTGTGTGGTGATTTTCTGTATCTGGCACCCTCCCTGGGGGTTTTTTTGACTCATCCCAAAGAATAGTCTGGGGTTTTTTGTTGGTGCACGAGCTCTGTCAGTTTGTCTCATCCTTAAGTGGTTGCACGTTGTAAGGGGCTGAGCAGCCACCGAGGTAAGAGGTGCCAACTCTGTCCCCTGCCACAGCACCCAGTGTCATGTGGCACCTGTCCTGAGCCCCTTTCTTTGGTACAAACCCCTCTGTGAGCCCTCAGAGAGGCTCTGAAGGCCTTGGACGGGCAACCTTTGGTTTGGAAATCCAATGACCACTTCATCTGAGACACCAGTAGCCCTTCGGCTCCAGCTGATGTGAACATTGTCAGGGACATGTTTCCTTCCAAGGTGGTTCCTGGAGCCATGGAGGGAAAAAACTTTTTGCTGAAATATGATGTTCCCAGCTGTTCCTACCTCAAATACTGATTCCTGTAGAAGACACCAATTTCTCAGAGCCTGAAGACCTGAGGGGGAGCAATGACTGGGTTCATGGTGGCTCTGACCTCACCTGCAGAGAGAGAGAGGTCATTTGCAGACTCTGTAACTTGCTGTTACTCCAGGTTTTGCTCCTGAGAGAGTTTTCCCTCCTTTAAAAAAAAAGTGGTTTTTAAATGCTTCATGCAGTAAAACAGAAATCCAGACTCAAAAGTCAAGTGGCTGAGATTCCCAGGCATCTTTTGCATAGGGATAAATAAAAAGTCCTGATCAGTGTGGCTGGATTTACACATGACCCAAAGGGAGATGTTGCACTTCTAATTCTCCTGCTGCTTTTCATGCCTGACCTCTGAGTTTCCTTACACCTCTGTCATCCACACACTGATCTGTTGATGCTTTCCCACCCAGCCATTGGCAATAAATTGATGGGATTTGACTGGCACTTGAATTTGCCAGGACGAATGTGTGGCTCTAATGCAGATAATACAGGTTAGCTTTCCATTACAGGCATTTGCATGATCTATACCCACACATTTCCCCCTCCTCTGCTCTCCTGCAAGGGCCAGAGGGATTAGTCTTGATCCTGGGTGAACCCTTGCAGCCAAATGCACGTAAATGTGAAATAAGGCTCCACAACCTCTGTGTTACTCCTCCTGGATGGAGGAAAGGTGAGGCTGGTGAAGGTGTTTTATTCCCAGTAGTGTTTTCCTGGGAAATACTGAGGTGATGCTGGACTGGTGACCGCCTGTAGATGGTTAATATTTATATATTTGTTGTTTTTTCTGAATGAGGAACTCACACCTGCCGCCAGCAGCCCCCTGATGCTCATTCACGCCGAGCCTCACTCCAAGGGGAGTGTCTGAGCATTCCACTGTTTGGGGACTTGAGTTTAGAGTTATAGAGATCAGGAGGAGGAATTAGCAGTAAATCACAGCCTGGATGGCTTCGCCCTCAGCAGTGACAAGGTTTAAATTAAAAATATCTCGCCAGGATGAAGCGCTTGTAAGTCAGGCACTGCTGTTGTGTCAGTCTGGGTTTGGCAGCGAGCTCAGCCCCGGTGGAGCAGAAACCACCAGGAGCCCACCTATTGATTCCCAGCTGAACTGGGAATGGTTTCTCCCATCAAATATTCTTTCTTTCCTCTCCTTTTCACCTCTTTCCCCACCTGAAGGGAGGATGGTCACGCCGGGAAGTTGGGAGAAGCTTTGCGGATTCGCTGCACGTGCGTGTGGCCCTGTTTGACTTGGTTAGAGCATATTTGATTGTGAAAAGGGATTTATTTGTTTTTTGTGACAGGGGATTTGTCTATAATGTAGTGCTGGAAAGAAAACTCATTTAGAGACTAAGGAGGTGTATCCTGTTACAATTGCCTATTGATGGAATAGCAAGTGCTTGGTGTGCTACACAGCTTGATTTTACTTTAGGGAAACTTATCCTGGGTTGCCAAAGGGAGACTTGGGTTTGATGGAGAGATGTCCCACGGCCCTCAGAGGGTTCCTCAGAGTCTTGTTTCCCCATCCATCAAGTGGGGGAGGTCTCTTAGAAGTGACTGTCCCTTCAGCCACCACTAATGCTTGTTTTGCTCTAATGACCTTTAAAAATGACTCACTTTTTGTAAAGTGAGTAAAACCAGGGCAGGCTTTGTCGGGAACTCAGCAGCCTGAGGAATGGCATCATGTCCATGGATAACGGTCACTAATGGGCACTATCCCACCCCTGGACACTGTCACCTTCTGCTGGCTGGGAAGAGGCTTTCAGAGGTGCTGAGGAACAGCAGGTTCTGTATTCAAGGCAAAGGCTCTGCCCCCACAACCCTTCCAGGGAGAAGAGGTGAGCTGGGAATACAACCACACCAGTTATGGAGTTAATCAAAGGCTTGGATTTTTCTGTAATGGACAATCTGGGGGACAAAAAAACCCACCTAAACCCACACCCAAATTAGGGTGGTGCCTTAGCAAAAAGGAGGTTTGGGGCCGTTTTGGGAAACTTCTTCTATTTGCCAGGGCTTTGGGGCAAATTTCTGGGTCTTGCTAAAAGCAGAGCAACACGTGGAGTTTTGTAAGCTGTTCTGAGATGTGTAAGTGTTGGAGGGTGGGTATTTGCATGGACAACTTTGGGCGTTTCCCCCTTTTGATTTTGCCTCTCCCCTTCACGGTGCCCTCCTGGCTGGACAGAGGGGCTGTCCCCTGTCACAGCCTCCTTTCCTTCCAGCCGCCCTGGATCCCAGGACTGATTTTTGGGGGGTTGCAGTGACCTCTACACCTGCTGCTTTTGAGACTTCATGCCCCCACCCCTCCTTGGATCCCAGGAGTGATTTGGGGCATTGCAATGACACCAGTACCTGGTGCTTCCGAGACTTCACACCCCCATTACCACTTGGATCCCTGGCTGCTCCTCTCCAGATCATCCAGACAGCTTCCCCAGGGAGGGCACTGCTCAGGGACAACCTGGAGGGTGACTCCTTGCTTTAAGTCCCCTCTGTGCCACCACTGAAGCCACCTCTGGGAGGCCAGTTGCCTCCTCGCCCTGAAGACGGCGGGATGAGCTCTGAGTTCTCCTCCTGCGCTGAGCTGCTATGGTGATGAGTTGCTATAGAAACACATAGTTAGCATTATTATTTATTATTGAAAGGTGCTTCTTTCCATCCCTTAAAAGCAGGGTTGTGCCCAGAAGACCCCGATGCTGGGTGTGGGACACTGCCCACCCTGTCCATGTGGGGTGGGGGGGTTAAGCTTCCCAGGAATGCAGCCTTTATCCACACTGGAGGCAGGGAACCGTGCTGTGCCGGCCCAGCGGGCTGATCTGGTTAAACAAATCCCCCCAGTTTGTTCCCGTCACAGGTCCCTTCCTCCTTCCTTTGGAGGGGGATTTGAGTGAAACCTTTCGTTGTAATGAGCTTACTTCCTCCCAAACTGGTAATCGCGTGTCACCATTCGGGGCGGAGGGCTGGCACCAAGTTCTGTGACAATGTGTGTGTTCATCCAGCAGAAATGCTGCCTTCGCAGGACCTCGGAGGCATTGCCTGCTAAATACCTGCTCTTATCTCTGCCCCCCCTGCTCCTCGGCATTTGCTGGAGTCCCTCCCTGTCTTCCCAGGCAGGGAAGCTCCTCCACTCCTGAGGTGCTGCTCTGCTGAGCCCCCCGGAGCTGGGCACCCCTCCAGGGCTCCAGCAGGCCAAGCAAAGCAAGCCCTGCTCAGGGCATGGCTCTGCCTGCCCTCACCATTCCTTCCCAGTTGCCATGGGTGGGATAGATCCTGCTTTAGGGGTGCCCTGCTCCCCAGGAATGGGTGCAGGGGGTCAGAGCATGTTTCTCCTGCAGGCTGGCTGCTGAGCAATGCACTGGCAGGTCATCCTGCCTGCACCCCGCTTACCCAGCACTTCCATCGGTTTGGGGAGTGCTCAGGAGGTGCCAGAGGGATGCAAAGGGGTCTCCTGCCTGCAGCCACTGGATTCACAGCTTCCCCTGGAAGCTGGCAGTGCTGCAGAGGTGGCTCTTTCAAGGAAACCTCCCTCCTTACTCCTGCTGTCCTTCACACAGCCCTGAGGCTGCTGCAGTGGCTGCAGAGGGGTGGCTGGGTGGGGACAGGAGGCTGGGAGGACGGAGGGATGCCCAGGGGCACTGGGAGGAGTGGGGCTGCTTTCCCTCTCTGGCAGGGGTTAGCTGTGCAGTTCTTTTCTTGTTCCCTGGAAATTGCCTAGTGGGGAAAGGGAAAAAGAAAAAAAAAAAAGAAAAGAAAAGAAAAAAAGAAAGGGAAAAGGAAAGAAAAAAGGAAAACAACACAGCTTTTCTGGGCGCTGAATTAACAGCTGTGAGGTGAAGTTTCAGGGCTGGTTGGAGCTGCTGCAGGGGGTGGCTCAGCCCCTCCTCTCACACCCTGCACAGGTGCTGCAGGTGCAGGGCTGGGCTCAGCTGCAGGTGCTCCCCTGGGAGATGGGGTGGGCAGGGATGCAGGAATGGCTGGACCAGTGCAGGATGCTGGGTCTGCAGAGGCCTGGGCTTGGGGAAATCTCTGCTGCTGCTTGCAGGGTGAGTTCCCCGGATTCCTCCAGGTCTCCACCTTCAGCAGCCTTTGAGGAAACAAAAGGAGGTTTTTAAAAGCACCCCCTCAGGCAGGAATAAAACACCTTCCTTCGCAGAGCCTGTCTCATTGCTTGAAGTCATTCCCTTTGGGCTTTGCATTTTCCTTCTTGGAAGCTCTGCTCCCTGCAGGGAAGAGAAAAAATATAATTCCTGGGGTGCAGGAGCAAGGCTGAGGGGGATGAAGGGGCCTTCCTGGAAAGTGTGGGATGGAAATGGGGGTAAAGAGGTTCAGTGCAGGGGTCTAGGGGTGAATGCTGACCCCTCACTGTGCCAGAGACCCCTTTACCCCTTGTGTAGGGTCACATCCAGCCTCTCTCTGTTGTAGAACCCCTTCTCCTGGTGAGGGGAGGCCACCAGAGTGGGGCCCCTCTGAAAGGAGGGGAGGTGGCTGTGGGAAATGAGAGCTGTGTCCTGGTTGGGTCACCCTTGGCCATGTGGGTCTGAGGGTTTGGGTTTTACTTCTACCACCCCTTTTTTTCCACTCTGAGTTGCACCAGCTGCTTGGATGTGTGATCTGGAGAGCTCATCCAAGTGGTGGGATGGATTTGGGGCCAGTTTGGGAGTTCCTGTGCATCCCACCAGCCCTGAGACCATCCAGTCTCAGGTTTGTCTCCAAAAGCCCACTGAGGGTGGAGTCATTTTGGCCACCTTTTGCACCCTCTGGCTTTCCCTTCCTGGTCTCCAAGGTCACTCCCAGAGATCAGGGGCTGCTCACCTGGGCCAGGCAAGGGCAGGAGGCACCTTGGAGCTGCACCCTCTGCCTGGGTGAGGGATGGAGGATGGAGGAGAGGCAGGTGAGCCATGGCAGGAGCCGGGTACTCAAACCAGCACCCCTCAGAGCCACTCAGGAGGGATTTTTTCCCCTCCTTTATGACGGAGATGCTGCCCTTACCTGCCCTCAGCAAGGCCAACAGCTCAAGGGGATGCCTCTGAATGAAAGCACCAACTTTTAGGACAAATTTCTCCCTGCATAATGTCTCAAAGAAAGCAAGGAGAGGAAACTGGCAAGCGGGCCTAATTAGGTAAGTATTCCCCATTAGGAAGGGGAAGGAGCTATCAAGTCGATTTCCATTTCCTTCTTATTTTACATGCCTGATTTTTCCGCCTCTCCAGGAGGTGGTGTGTGAAGTGGGTCTCTCCTTAGCTTGGAGAAGTAAATAATCAGGACACGATGCGCTCCCGAAGCTCTTCCCAAAGCTTTCCAAATCTGGACTAAGCTGAGGATTTTTAGCATCTCCACCAGCCTTCCAGGAGCTTCCCAGCATCCGTGAGACCTGGCAGGGATTTATTTATTTCCCCACTTGATGCTGGAGAACCAAGGTGGGCAGCAGGACTTGCATATTCCAGATGTCTCTTGCAGATGTTTCTCCCTGTTCCACCTGTTCTGTGTGGAATTTCTCATCTCCTGGTTGCTTCCCTGTACAAACCTGGGTGTGGACACATGGAGGTGCCTTGCTGCGCCGGGAAATGTGATGGGGATGAGCCCCTAAACCACCACCCTGCCCACCCCAGCCTGAGCCCAGCCCGTCCCCGTGTCCCCACCTCCTCCTGGCCGTGTTTTTACCCGCCCTGTCCCCAAAGTTGCTCTCCTGGCTGTGCTCTCTGCTGCCTCTCAGAACGACACATTGCAGCGTGGGCTGCAATTACGGAGCCATCAGCGGGTTCTTGTGACACATTTTGGCGAGCTGGGGGACGCTTTGTGCACCAGCCTGCGAGGGAAGCTCTCTCTCCTCCCCCCTTTGCTGCCTCCCCCTGCTCCAGAGCTGTAAGTGGTGTTATTAAAGGCTGTCGGGAGCTGCTGTCATTGGCACAGTCAATGGCTGACACAAGGCAGCCCTCAGACTTTGACTCATCACACACACACACACTTTGCAATGCATGAGCCACAAAAAAAGCCCATTTCTCACAAGCATCACCCTTTCCCCAGCTGTCTGGGCCCTTTTCTGCATTCATCCCAGAGAAGAAGTCTTGATTGTCCTGCAGTGTAAGGAAAGGGATTGGAGCTGCATCGTGCTGCCTGCGTGTTCCCAGCTCTCCAATTATCATTTGCTGGAAGTTGTGATGAAATGCCTTTTTTTTCCCTAAATACAGCTACGTGCATCCGTATATATATAGATATATATGTGTGTGTGTGTATGTTTTATACATATACATAGAAATACACATTTATATGCACATTGCTACACACAAATGCAAACTACACATGCTTTGGAAATGCCAATCTGTTCGCCCTGCACTTTTCACAGATCACTGCCAATTTTCCCTCACAGTTCAGGAAAGGTTTTGCAGGTCCAGATTTTTGGAGAAGGAAGAGCAGCCTTGCTGCAATAGCTGGAGTTAGGAGGGATTTAGGCAAAAAAAACCCCAGTTTTTCTTTTTCCTCCAGCATCCCTTGATCAGATGCTGGTGGCAGAGAGATGTTTTCCAGCTTGTTGGGAGGAGAGGGAAGAAAGAAAAGAGCTTGAGGTTTTCCTCCACTGCAGAACTGGGAGTAAACAGAGCAATTTTGGACAAACCTTTGTGTCTGGGAATGTGCTCCAGTTGAGCTTGGCTGCCTTAATGCTTTTCAGAAGATGCTGGTCCAGGCCCTGCTGGTGGCAAAGGAGTCTCTGAGGGGCTCTCAGGGGTCGGGGATGATTGTGCAGCATTTCCCATCCTTCCCAGTGGCTCAGCTGGACCCTGGCCACGAGCACTCAAGTGGGGCAGCACGAGGTGCCACGAGCCTGGAGGAGATCCCAAGCAGATTGGAGCTCCATGACAATCTGCTTTCCTGCTTTCCAGTCCTTGGCTGTGCATGGACACGTGCAGACCTCTCCCTGCCTCCTGCTGGTTGATGCACTGGGTTCTTTGAGCCACATTTCCCCCACTAACAGCCCTGCTGGTCACTCAGGCTGTGCTTTCCTGCTCCGCCTCCCCTCCTTCTGGGTGTTCATGTGCGGGAGGACAATTCTGAGGCTTCTCCAATACCTGCACGAGGGTGTGGAACAGTGACAGTGAGATGCTTGAAGCCTTTTCACTCAGTGATTTGCCTCTTGGTTCCGCTTGGTCCCTGTCTTCTCTCCTGCCTCGCTTCTCCCTCCCTGGGAACACAGGCAGCAGAATCAGCTTTATTTTATAATAAGCAAAAAGGTCTCCAGGTGCAGGGTTGTGCTCGCCTGTCTCTCCCCCACTGCTCCCTGCCAGTGGGTGACTTCTTTTTGCTACCCATAATTAGCCTCTCCCAAGGCCTGGCTGTTGCTGGGCTCAGGCAGAAGGTTTTACAGCCACTGCCTCCTCTCAAACACAGGGGAAAATAATCCCTTCCTCAGCTCAAGGAGCAGATTTTGAACTGGTTCCTGAGGCAGGGTGGCTGCGGGAGGGGCCCAAGGCGGCCCTGGCAGTGCTGGGATGTGGTGGGGATGGGGGACAGGGGATGGAGGATGTGCTCCCCACGCAGAGGAAGGAATCAGATATCTGCCCTATCTCAAATGCCATGCTGGGCTCCTCTGGGACAGAGTTATTGGTGAGGAGGAAGCTGACCTTCTCCTGTGTTTATGAACTGAATCTCTGGTTCACTTTGGGTTTGATTTTCTCCCCCCTCCACTCCTGCTACCGAGTGCAATTCTCCATTTCAAAGGAAATAACATTTTCTTCATTTTCTCCTTTGCTGGGATTTTTCTTTTAAATGCTGCTCAAGACGAGCAGGATTTCTCCCCCTCAGCTTTCAGTGCTTTATCCTTGGATTGTCACACTGGAAGTGGATGTTGCTTCCCCATGTTTTTGGGGCACCAGGGATATCCCCCCGTTACAGCTGCTGAGGGTGAACGAATTCTCCTGGAGCTGGGAAAACACATAATTATTTTAGTAGTCAGACCCCAGCAAGTTTGAGAATTAGAAATTCTCCTCATTTCCCTCGGTGCCACGTGGATCTGTCCTTCTTCCTCCTGGCTGACTTCTCTCCAGCCTTCCCTGGCACAGCTTTTGCTGCAGATCCTTTTCTGCAAGGGCTGGTCTTGAGCATCCTCAGAGCAGCGAGTCCTTTGGAGCCCCATTTCTGTTCCTTCCGCTCCTACCTGGGGAGAGCAGATTTTTTGGAAGCTCAAGAGCTCTGTCTCTCCTGTGCACAGGTCCCTTGGAGGTATCTGAAGGCACTTTGCTGAAGTTCACAGGCGACTTTTGAAAACCTCGGCCATTGCATTCATGTGCGTGTGTGTGTATATAAATATATATATATAAAATATCTGCTCTCTCTTCCCTCCTGCTTTCTTTCTCTGTCAGGAATCCAGCTGTGCTGCATGTGGCACTTGTAGGGCTTGGAAGGCAGGAAGATCAAGCAAACACAGAGCTTTCAGCAAGAAGAGATAAATTTCCAGAATAAATTCAAGCCACGTAGGCCCAGTCTGTTTTAGTTTTAAAGCCCTGCTGGTAGTGATGTGTGGGAGCTGTAGATATAAAGCCAGGGAGAGAAGAAGAGTTTATTTGTATTATTTCTGGCACCTTGGTAGAAAGAAAACCCCAGTTCTGAGTTCGTGGGGCTTGGCACAATATTTGTCTGCATGGTCTGGAGCAGGAAACTGCCTGTTGAGCTTTGCCTTCGTGCATGGCTTGAAGGCAGAAGGAAAAATGGGAATTATCTGCCCTGACTGTTGTAACTGGAAAAGGAAAGTGCCGGATTTGTGGGGGTGTGTGGGATGCAGATGGCCCCAGAGGAGAAATACCTTGTTATTAATATCCCACTGAATTGTGATAGCAATTTTACACAGCTGTGGTTTTTATCTCGGCGCTCTGGCAGGGGCTGTGGGCTCCCTCCTGCAGGCAGCTCCTGGGGATTTCCTTTTTCCTGCAGGGACACAGGACAGGTCAGGGTTTGGGGTGTTGAGCCCTGACCATGGATTGGCTGCTCTTGAGGGGTTTTTGCTGACCCTGAGCTGGCAAGGGTCAGTCTGGCTGTGTGGACTGCTGCTTTTTCAGAGCATCAGGGAGTGGTTTGGGTCAGAAGGGATCTTAAAATTCTAGTTCCAGCCTCCCTCAGGGATGCCTTCTCCTAGCCCAGGTTGCTCCATGCTCCATCCAACCTGGCCTTGGACACTCCCAGGGTTGGGGCAGCCACAGCTGCCCTGGGTACCCTGTGTCAGGGCCTCAACACCCTCACAGGGAAGAATTCCTCCCAAATATCCAATTTAAACCTGCCCTCTTTCAATTTAAAGCTGTTCTGCCTTGTCCTATCTCTCTCTCTCTCTTTTTTTTTTTCCCAAAAATCTCCCCCCTTTTTTTCCTATTTACTACTATATTTTTGCTTTATTAAGGTAAAAATATAAATAAGCCCAGAAGTGGCACCTGGATGCACTTCCCAGCTCTGCCCTAAGAAGCACAACAGCAGCCAGCACAGAACACTGCTGTTTTCAACCTAATGCCACCACTAACAACCCATTTTTATTGGGTTTAGACTTCATTTCCATCCCTCTTTCCTTCTGCCTTTTTCCTCCAGTCCAAACTAAAACATTACAGGCTCCAACTCTCGAGGCAAGGGCAAAATTCAGCCCAGCCTCCTGCCTGAGCGATGCCTCATGTCATTCAAATCCATCTGTCCCAAGCTATGTCCCATCCACACAGGAGCCAGGACAGGGCCCTGTGTCCTCCAGCCCTGCAGCTGAGGGGAGGTGGAGCACAGGTGATGCTCTCCAGGAGCAGGGAGGATGCTCCTGCCTCATGGCCCAACAGCTGGGACTGCATCCCCAAGGGCAAAGGTGTGTGGGCACAGTTTTACAGCTTTTCAGAGTGTTTGAGGTTTGTGTGGCATCCCAAGTGTGACTGTGGGGTCCTGTGAGGTGAGGGAAGAGAGCAGCAGGTCCTGGTGTGGAGAGAGGGAGGAGTGGAGAGGTGGAGGCGGTGGCAGGGGAGGCTTAGGGGCTGGAGTGCACATTGGTACAGTACTTGTGGGTTCTGCTCTTTTAGCACCTGGGCATCTGCTTAATGGTGTTTCTTCAGCTCTTAAAACCTGTGTTATCAAGGCCTCCATTTCCTCTGAGCAGGATTTTATGAACAGAGGTGACCTTTGCACGCCCCCCACATTAAAAACACCTCTTGTCTCAGCCACAGGTGCCTTTATCCTGTGTGAGCAGAGATGAAAAAAGCAGATGGTGTTTGGATCTGGATTAAATTAGAGTTCTGCCTGCAGCTGGCTTAGCAAACAAATAACTTTCTTCTGGGTAGCACAACCCAGATCTCAAACCTCTTACTGCAAACTGAAGTGTCCTTTGCAGCCTGCCCAGCTCGTGTGCCCCTTTCTGCTGCTGGATTTCTGTGTAACACCTGTCCTAACACAGCTAATGCTTTGTGATGATGGATCTGCAATTATGAGGCTGTGCAAACAGCTAAAACAATTGCATCACCCTCCCCGTGGCTGCTCTGGGGTGATTAGTGGAGTTGCTGATAGCACCAGGCACGATTCCTGCAGATGAAGGGTCAGGTCCGTGAAGTGCAGGGCACCTGCAGCTTCCATCTGTGTCTGAGTGGACCAGGGGAGATGTTTATGGGAGGAAAAGCGGAGATTTTGCCTTTTGCAGGTGTGTTTTGCAGCAGCAGCAAGCTGCCCACACGGAGCAGAACGTGCTGGCAGCATCTCCTCCCGAGGCTGGTCAGTGTGGGGGAGCACAGGGACGAACTGCAGAAAGCTTTAGCAGCAGAGTAGCAGCAGCAGGCACCTCCTCCCTTCCTCCCCCCGGCCTCCCAGGCTGGGTGCCAGCAGCAGCACTCTGCTGTATCATTTCAGGGCACGCTGGATGCATCCCTGCATCCCACAGCTGAGCAGGGTGACCACTGAACTATTTAAAGTCGCTCCAACAACGACACTGGGCTGTGTAATGCAAATTCTGCTGATGCTGGTAAAGTGCTGGAGCAGGGGATGGGTTTAGGACTGAAGGGAATTTATCACTGTCAGCACTTTTGGGTCTGTGTCCCTCAAACATGCACCAAAGGAGGTAAGAATAGAGAAAATCAGTGGTGAAGGAGGTTCTGCTGGTGCTGCACGCGTGGCTCTGCAAAATGAAAGTTGTTGCTGTGGCACTGAGCTGAGAATTCAATGTGTGGGATGAAGACTTGTCTCTGCTGACTCTGTGTGACCTTGGGCAAGTCATAGAATCACAGACTGATTTGGCTTGAAGGGACCTTAAAGATCATTTTGAGCAGGGACACCTTCCAGGTTGCTCATCAGGATCAAGTCCTTCTCCTCCTCTGTTGATAAGCCCAAGTGTTGTCAGATCCATCCTAGGAGCAGTGGAAAAGGCAGACCTTTTCCTTGCAATATTTGTGCTATTAGATGCTCAACTTGGTCAAATTCAGACAGACTTTTAGTCACAAGAGAAGGAGCATCCTAATTTTTACTCCCTGCTCCAAAGCATGCCACCCTTTCAGCGAGGCAGAGGGAGGAACATAACTGAGGTCAAATATAGGAAAAAAAAAAAAAAAGAAGTTAAAATCAGTGACTTGCAAAAACTTTTCCCCCTAATTTAGTTCTCAGCATTGCCCAAGTCATTCTGAATGCAACTTTCCACAGCACTGGTAGCCTGAGGCAGACACTGAGCTCAGGAAATTGTCCCCTGAGTGGTTCAGGTCTGTCAAAGTAATGAGGACCTTAAAAGTGAGCCTTGGCACAGAACATGTCAGACAACCTGAGCGGTAGGTGTTGCTGCTGATGCTCACTGGAATTATGCATGCACACAGTGCCCTGCACGGGAAATGCATCATTTTGGTGCAAAAATAAATGTGTCTGTGCAGGGTGGAGCCGTGTACCTCCCTGCAAACACAGCCTGCGTGTGTGTACAGCAGCTCCTTTCTAATCTGCTTGTTAACAAACAGAGCACGTGATTATCTCCTCACCCATGTGAGCACTGTTCTGTCTCCTGCCTGCCTCTGATCCTGCCCACAGGTGTCCTGTCCAGCTCAGCAGCAGCTCAGAAACTCTCAGGCATGATTTGGGATTAGTTATCCTGCAGCAACAGCCGGGCTGGGCTCTAAGAATAACTTTCCATTGGCCTTTGGATGTATTTCCAGTAGCTGGGCTTGTGGTGGCAAAGTCACTGGAAGAGAAAATTAACAGCAAATTAATAACACTTGATCCACGTTTTTATTTCTGGAAGGGGGAGTTGAGTTTTGCTGCTGATTCTCTGCCTTTATGGTCTTCCTGTGTCACCTGTAAATTGGGACATCACGGAAGCGTGGTGGGATAAGATGTCAGACTGCTTTTTATTTTTTCTTTTCCCTTGAAATGCTCCCAAAGCTGCAGCTTATCAGGGCTTGTGTCCACAGTGCCTCATTACAGCTCTCAGCACAGAGAGTCCTTCCCCAGTGCTGCTGCTGGGCTGGAAATTGGGTCTCAGCTGGAAGCCTCTGCCTGGGCAAATGTGGGGCTCTCCATCCCTGCTCCTGCCTTTTGGCTCAGGAGCAGCTCAGCTGCCCTTCAGCCTGCTCAAAGCATCCAAGTCAAGTGGGGACAGAAGTTTTTTTAACCAAAATGCTCTGAGGGGAAGTGTCTGAAGAGGACAGATCTTGTTTGGTCTGGTCTTGGGTGTTTCTTCTCAGGGAGCATCTTGCTCTGAATGCAGCAGCTGCACTGTGCGCTGGTTCATTCTGAACATCACAGAAAGTACTGTTATGCCACAATGGTTAAAAAAATATTAACAATTGTAATGCAGTTTCTGTGGTATTTGTAAGGGAAAGCCAAGAAAACATGCAGGGGATGAGTATTTGTTAAAAAAAAGAGTCTACTTGGTGCTGTATTATTTGTAAAGAAGAGATCATGCTCTGTAGCAATCTCATATCTGCAGAAGACGCCTGGAATTTGGGACTGGTGAGCTTTGGGGCAGAAGTATGGACTTTTTATCCTTCTGACACCCCTTCAAGAGCTCTTTCCAAAGCCCTTGGAGGCAGCAGGAATAGATTACTTCAGCTGACACGTGCAAGTTTTGAATTACTAGATTGAGACCTGGCTGCCCTGGGTGCTACAGGAAGATGAAAAAAGATTCACCTGACCCCATCTGACCTGCTGGAGAGCTGAGAGACAGGGAGCAGTTGGTGGAAGAGCTGCCAAGAAGGAGGCAAAGTGATAAAATGAACAGCACATGTCCGCCCAGGAGGTTCAGGCTGCCTAAAAACCCACCCAGAAGAGTTTAGGAATTTGGTCGGAGTTAGGAAGGGCAGAGAAAACAAAACAAGGAGGTGTCCAATAATTTCTTTTTCAGAATCTCCAGTCAATACCAAAGGTCTGCTAATGCTTGCAGTAAAGTGCAGCTTCTTTTTAGGGTTGGGAGAGCAAATGCCCATCAGCACTGCTGCTTCCCAGGGGTGTGTTGGACTGGAGATCTGGCTGGGATTTGGGATGGCCAAATCCCAAACAGCCATCCCTGTTTTATGGGGCTCGCTCATCTGCTGCCTTTAGCCACTCACAGGAGAAGCTGAGGATGAAGAATTTGCTGTGTCAGATCTTTTCCCTGGCCCCATCCAGAGCTGGTGGCTGCTGCTCCAAAAGGGGCTGGACACCTGCCATAAATGAAAGGAGGGAATTTTATGCTGAGTAAAGCATAAAGAGAGGCTCTGTTCTCGCCTCTGCAGCAAACCCTGCATCACTGAAGAGAAATTATCACACCTCTGACTCTTCCCTCCCAGCAGTACAGCACTGCTAACAGCATTTTCTTTATGTTCCCACTCCTGCTGCGTGTCCAGCCTATTTCCTGCGAGGTCTGGTACAGTTTCAGGATTGATGGTCCTTCCCTCAGGGATCCTGGCTCTCCAGGAGCACACAGCTGTCCCTGCATTAATCACATTGGCCTGGCCACTTGCAAACTCCTAATCTGAGAGAAGTTCCCATTTGCAGTGAGCCAGCAAGTGCTGGTCACTGGTAAGTGATGCCCATCTGCTTTGCTGAGTGCCTGATCCTGTGCAGCAAATCTGCTGCTCTGCATCCCTCTGAAGCTTTATTTCCAAACCTTATTCCCCATCCAGGCATTGAGCAACCTGGTCTATGGAATGTGTCCCAGCCCATGGCAGAGGGCTGGAACAAGATGGTTTTTTAGGCCCCTTCCTACCCAAACCATCCTGGGATTCCCTGATCCTGGTAACATCTCTGACTTTCCCCAGTCCTGTTGTTTTTACTTTTTCCCTCAGACCACTCAGCTGTGTTTTGAATATATGGCAAAATCTCAGAATTTGCAGGCTGGGGATTCTCTGCTGCCTTCTTGGCCAGTGCTCCCCCCACCTCCAAACACAGATCTCAGTGCTCTCACAACCAGCTGATCAAGGTTTTTGTTTTTTCCCTTGAATTCCTGTGTTTTATCTCACTGAGATCTGGAGAGTGGAGCATCCAGTGGTCACAAAGTCCCTGTGAATGCAGAGTGACTCTCCCTGCCAGTCTTTCAGGAGGCAGCTGAAGAACAGAGAGATTTGGCTCCTGGTGGATGCACACAGTGCTAATTGTGAGGCTTCAGCCTAAAAGAGAGGACTTGTGTCTCACAGGCCTTCCCAAAATTGCCAGGCAGGGCATCCAGAGCTACATAAGCTCTGTTGAGAACAGCTTCAGCCAACAAGGAAACGGGACAGCTGCCTGGCAAATCCTGGGGAAAGCCGGGTCACAGACCCTCCCTTGCTGTGTTAGGGCTCCCATCTGAGCCAGACCCAGCAAATTCAGATTTCCTTTGGGCTTTTTCAGAGCCCCCCAAAGCCTCGAAGGGAATGTGTGAGCACAAGCTGAGCTTCTGAGGAAGGAAACGCCGTTTTCCTCAAGGCTGTCCTAAAATGCTGGAACGGATACACGAGCTGGGGAGACCTGCTGGGATGAAACCCAGTTCATTTTCTTTTCAATATTCATCACTCCTTTAGGGGCAGAGGCTGTGTTTATTCCTCTTCATGTCTAGAGCTCATCAGGGTCTCCTTCCCAGTGAATTGTTGTCCTGGTTTCCACCGAAGTAAAGTTAATTTTCCGCCTGGGATGGCGTGTTTTGGGTTTGGCATGAGAATCATGCTGATAACACACTGATGGTTTTAGTTGCTGCTAAGTAGGGTTTAAACTGACTCCAGGACTTTTCAGCTTCTCATGCCCTGACAGAGAGAAGGCTGGAGGTGCACCAGGAATTGGGAAAGCACACAGCTGACCCAAAACTAGCCAAAGGTCTAAAATTCCATAAAATTTTAATTTTTTTGGCCAACCTGGCACTGCCAAGCCCGTGAGAGCTGCGCCTCAGCGAAATACATCAGAGAAACTCTCAGTGCTGGGGAGAGCAGAGTGCCAGCACTGTGTGATGGCTTTGCTGGGGACAGGAATGAGACTCTGAGACAGAAGTCAACCTGACACTCTGGCTTTTGGCAATATTTCCCTTTCCTCAGTGCCCTGGACCTCTACGATCTCACACACACCAGGTGGGACCAGCCAAGTTAGGCACTGCTGTGACATGGTTTGCTTGAAATCAGTGACCTCGTATGCTCTTGCTACAACAGTTTGTTTGTTGGGGGGTTTGCATTTTCATGGATTTGCCCTCAGGATAATTTCAGGAGGCTGGGCAATACTGTTACCTGTGTCACGTTGTTGGAAGGTTGGGTCCCTTCCAGTTCAGGATGTTCCATGATTCCATAACACCCAGCCTTGGGGACTCACATCCCTGTCTGTTCCAGAAAAGAGAGTTTAACTGTGGTCTTTGGATTTGTAGGTTCTTTCCATGACCTCAAAGCTCCTTTCTCGTTTCTGTGATGATGAATATTTGTGTTCTTTCATTCGAGTCCCTGTAGCAAATTCCTGGAGGAGCTGAGAAATCTTTACAAACCTCTCTGTTCTCCTTTCCAAGAACAGAGGAACACAGCTCTGACCTGCTTTTGCTGGTAGGAAAACCAAGTTTGAAATGCAGGCAGAAACAACATCCACATGCAGTTTTATCACATGGGAAGAACTGGGGGAAAAAAGGGAAGAAAGTCCCACTTGTGGTGTGTGTTAATCCCATAATTTAATACTTTTCTGGCACAGACACAGGTGACAAGGTGATGGGCAGCATCTGAGGGCCTGAGAGGAATAATCTGTGTGATGAGGGAAGGCTGTGCTGTTCCTCTGTCTCTTAATCCCCTTGCAAACAAACCACTCCTGAAATTAATCTATTTGGGACAAGCTGCAGCTTGTGCAAGGATCTGTTCTTTTTGGTGAGCAAAGCTGCTCTGGTGTGGGGTGTCCCCAAAGTGAGACTTGCCTTCAGCTTGGACAGGTTGTGAGTTCGGGGAGAAAGGATTTAGCCAAAGTTAGAATCTGGCCTTTGTTGGGGAAGCTGTTGACAATGTCACTGGATGGGTTTTCTTGCCATGTTGGCTCTCAAAGAAAAGCTTCTACCCATGGTAATCAGGGTTTATTAAAGGAAACAGTGAAAGGAAGTCTTTAGATGAGATTAAAGGGGTTGTGTAGCTGCACTTGGTGCTGAATTGCTCCGTGCTGGCTCGGGCACTGGGCGTCTGCCTCATCAACATCTCTGCTGCATCCCGGGGATGAACAGCCTGAGTGCAGGAAAAGCAAACACAGGAGCGTGCTGCCTGATTAGCTGGGCTTCATTAACCACCCTGGCACTGCCCAGGAGTCCTGGGTGCTCCCTCCCAGCCAGGTGGGGAACTCGCTGTGTCCATCCGCTGGGACTCTGGGGTGCTGCCAGACCCACTGTCCATGAGGATGTGCTGAGATTTCCCTCCCTCCCTCCCAGGGCTGCTTTTCAGCTCATTTTGGTTATATTCAGGGCTTTAACATGTATTTTTACTGTGAGCTGGACCCAGAGTGGGATTGCTTCTATGGCTTTCTTCCTGCTGACCTTGTGGTGTCCCTGCTGCCACACGTGGCCGTGGCAGGGGACCTGGTGACGTGGCTCTGTCTAACACCTTTGATGGCAGGAGGGAAATGCTGTTGTCTCATGCTCACCCAGTGACGTGTTCCTTTCAGGAGCTGTCACTGGAGTGGGGTGGATTTGTCCCAGGCTCCAGTACAGGGACGTGACCACGGGTTTTGTGAGATTGTCAATCAAAATCCAGCTCTCTCTTTCCCCTCTCCCTGTGCACTTCCTCCCAAGTCTTTCCCTCTCTCTCAATTGACAGATCAGTCCTTTGTGTCCTCTTTATTCCTGATTTATTCCTACTTCCTCAGGCATAACTCATCCTTGACTTTGTCCCCTTGAACGCTGCTGCATTTCGAGGATGTATTCATCAGTCCCTAACTTTCTCATCTAATAATCAGAGTTAAAAGACATTTGGAATGTTTCTTCCTCTGAGACTCTTTCACATCCAAACTTTTCTTGCCCAGAACCCCATGTATTTACCACAGACTTTCATGTTCTGGAGTCTTGGGATTGTGTCCTGGAGATCACTGAGCAGAACTAAACTGCAACCTTTAACTCAGTGGTCTCAAACCTTTGCTGGAAATGCTAAATAACAGCAAAAAAAGTAACCAGACTGTGGGGCAGCACCATAACCTGCTGTTCTCCAGGAGGAAATCAGTACTTAAACCAAACTCTGGGAATTCAAGGCATCTTCTGTAGAATGTGTTATTTGTGAGCCATAAAGTTGTGATTCCACAGGCAGGACAATGGTGTGAAACCTCCTGTGGGTGCTGACTGCTTCCTCTACCATGGATGAAACCCTGTCTGAAACAGCTGGATTTGCTCTGTGACCTTCCCAGGGACCTTGGATGTGCTGCTGTGGCAGGAGCCACGTCCAGGGATGATCTGGCCTCACACAGGAGCCCTGTGGTGGCTCATGGCATCACTGCTGGCCACATCCCCGGTGGAAAAGGCAGTTTGGGTTTATTTTGGAAACAGCCAGCTCAGAGCCTGAGCCCAGCCCTTGCTGGCTGTGGCCTTTGTTTATTTGCTTTGTTTTCAGAATATAATTACTCTCTTGTAGACTCTGCATGTCCATGGCACTGTATTATTGCCTTCCCAGCTGCTGTGATTCCTGCCATCCAGACACAGGGAAAAAAAACCCCATCCACAACCCCCTTTCTCCTTGGTGCATTCTCTAAGGGGTTGTACAAACCCTGCTCTATTCTGCAGGCTAAACATCCAGGCCTCCTTGCCCCTGACCTCTGCTGTTACTTATTAATTAAGCCAAATTATAAATTATAGCCCTCAGAGGCTGATTGGGGCTGCAGGACAGAGGGTACAGGGTGAACAGCACGAGCAGATGGGAGAGGAGAGAGTGCCAACAGCAAGCAGAGAGAAAATCCTGCTCCTAGGGTCACTCGGCTGCTGGAAGATGGCAAAATAGCCCCAGGCTCCTGCTCCCCCTGCTTTGTCCCAAAGGGCTGCTCCTCTGCATTCCTGGTGCTCTCAGACTGCTGATACTCTTTCCTCTGCAGCTGAACTTCCTCCCCCTGAGGTTCAGTGTTTTGGAAAGTGCCCTTTCCTGCTGTAAAGCCTTCCTGGAGTTTCTCACTGGAGTCTCTCTGAGTTCCAGATCAAATTTGTTGTCTTTGCCTGGAGGGATCACAAAATGGTTTGGGTTGGAAGGGCTCTACCAAGGCTCTCCTCATCACTCACGCTACTCAGAGTGATAGTCTGACCTCAAATCAATTCTCACCTGCATGGGCCTCGAAGAATTTATGTCTGGAGTCTCTCTCTTCCCATTTTGTGTTGTCTGTTGTTTGAATGGGCAGATTTTATGCCATTTTTGCAGGTGCTGGGATGAATTTTGGGCAGAGGGCTGCTCTTGGAGAGAGGGGCTGCTCAGCACCTCTTCAGCCTTGGGGTTGCAGTTCCCATTTCCCTGCCCTGCAGCTCTGCTGACTCTGCAGAGCAAAATACAGTAAAACACCGGGGTAAAACAGATACCTTTTTAGTACTTGAAGAGAATAATTTCTTCCTAGATCTGCCTAGCTCCCGACCAAACCAGTGCCTGTTAGAAATGTGGATCATAACTCATCAGTGACGGGAGCCGGTGTTCAGGGTCGCCACGTGATGTTCCTGAACACAGGACTCAAACAGGGACAGCTTCCCTCTTCTGCTGCTCCCCCAAGGAGGGGCTCTTTTGAAAGAGGAATGGTTGTGTGGGGAGAGCTCATCCCATCACTGCTCTATCCATCATAATAAAGGTTATTAACAGCCTACGTGACCAGCCTGCCTATCCCTGCAGAGCTCGCCGGGCAGTCCTGCAAACTCTGCACTATAAGCTTGCTTTTATTAAATATTTGCTTGACCAGAGAGGCAAAGCAGAACAGGGTAAACATGACTAAAGTAAATGTGGGCTGACCTTTGTCCGTCATCCATCCGACGCCTGCGGCTGCGGCGGGGAGGGCAGCGGGAGGTGAAGGTGATCCTACAACAGCTTGGAAGTCCTGGCTGCTGTGCGAGAATTTTGAAATATTTGGGTTGAAATAAAGTGGTGGCTGCTCTGCAAGCCCAGACTTACCCTTTCCACTATCAGATCTCATCAGCCTACGGGTCAAAGGAACGTGGGATTTATTCTCTGTGTTATTTTTTGAGGTAAATTTTTCAGTTCCACCGGCATTTAGCAGAGCTGCACAGATCTGACAAAGCTGCACATCCAGACCTGTGTCACCGTCACATCTTCCTCCCTGCTGGGATCTGCAAACAGGGATTTTTTTCCTTGCCTCCTACTTGTGCGAGCCTGGCTGTCATCACTGGTCACACCCCTGATTTCAGCAAAGTCACTGTGTGACAGAGGGGTTGAGACACTGGAGAAGTGGAGCTGTGTTTGGCTTGTGTCCTTTTTAAAATCAAGAACAGCTTTGTGAAGTTCTGATGTGGATGACACAGGGATGAAGGGCCTGGCCATTCGGTTTGTGTGGGCAGCACTCATTGAGGAGCATGGCTTGTGAGGCCAGAGCTGGTAGAACTCCATCTCCCCCGTGCTCTGTGGGGTCATAAAGGGGTAAAGGTGTTCTGGGTACAGAAGCAACCGAAAAAGTGAAGGAAAAGGGAGCAGATAGATGGATGTGTTGAGTAGGAAGAGGTGTTTCCATGGGGCTTGATGATGTGCCCACCAAATGTTTGAACCCCCTACTGCTCCCATCACCATGGTTAAAACCTGGGAGATTTTAAGGGACTGGGAGGTGCAAGAAAAGCCTCTTCTCTCTCTTTGGAAAGGCACCAGGCTGGTCCTGTTTTCCCACTTCATGGTGCTTTAGGCTTTATCACTGCTGGTAGATAAACAAGCCCTTTCTCCTCAGCCACCTGAGATTCCCAGGAGAGCTGGATCTCTTTTAGATGAGATTCCCTTGGCTGTGAAGTGGTTGGTGAGTGTGAAGTGGGTGGAGAGTGGCCTGTGGCGACAGCGCAGGGCGGGGAGGACACCCAGTGCTCCGTTTGCTCCCAGCCCTTTGCAGATGTGGCAGTGACAGCTGGCACACCACAACCCCTGGCTCTGTACTCCAGGCTGGGCTGGTGTGAGGCAGCTTTGATCTGGAAGCCACAGAGCTCCTGCTCAAACAGGCCCATTCTGGACTGAGGTCTCCCTGAAACGATGTTAATGTCACACCAGGGCTGGCTCCTTCCCGGCAAACTTCAAGGGCTGCGGGAGAGCTCAGCATCCATCTGGCCCCATCCCTGTAGGCAGATTCCTGACCTTCTCTAGGCTTCAGTGCCTGGTCCAGAAGAGCAGGATAATAATCCTTCTCCACTTCTGGCGTCTCAGATAGCAAATACACAGCTGGGCTGACGCTGGCAGTGCAAACAGCAATGCTGGGTGATGTTTTTACCATTACCCTTCTGCACTTCCAGTCTGTATTTATGCTGCACCGTGGGGCACGTGTGTGTGTAATGGAGGGGGAAAGGGTGCTGATTTATTACTCTGCTGTGTGATTTCTGCTTTTTCTCCCAGCATCTTTTCTGTCAGGAGGGCTCCCTTTGTGCTGGTTTTAAGTAGAGAGCTCAGAGTGGAGAAAGGGAGGATTAGCAATTAAATACGCTCTGATGATGGCATGGTTGTGAAGGAGGGAGGAGGAAGGAATACTCCATAGTAATGTACTTTTGTTTTCTTTTTTCCTTTGCTTGTAGGACAGAATCTGCTGGGGAATTGCTGTTCTGAAGAGTTTTACAGCTTCTAATCCTTGTTGCCTTGGGAATACAAACCTTTCTAATCATGTCGCCGGCCATGTGGAAATGGACTTGCCTGGTTTCTCACCTCCTGCTGTCCACCACAGTGTCACCTCTTGGCAGACAGCAGCCACCCCATCCAAAGAGGCCCTTCATCACCTTCACCGGGGAGCAAGCAGAGGGAAACTTCAACCACTTGGTGGTGGACGAAAGAACTGGGCACATTTACCTGGGGGCTGTCAACAGGATCTACAAACTCTCCAGCGACCTGAAGGTCCTGGTGACCCACGAGACTGGTCCTGATGACGATAATCCCAAGTGTTACCCTCCCAGGATAGTCCAAACCTGCAATGAACCCTTGACGCCCACCAACAACATAAACAAAATGCTCCTCATAGACTACAAGGAGAATCGGTTGATAGCCTGTGGGAGCCTGTACCAGGGCATCTGCAAGCTCCTGAGGCTGGATGACCTCTTCAAGCTCGGAGAGCCCTTCCACAAGAAGGAGCATTACCTCTCTGGGGTGAACGAGAGTGGCTCTGTTTTTGGAGTCATTGTTTCTTACAGCAACATGGACGACAAGCTGTTCATTGCCACGGCCGTGGATGGCAAACCGGAGTATTTCCCCACCATCTCCAGCAGAAAGCTCACCAAGAACTCCGAGGCTGATGGGATGTTTGCCTACGTCTTTCATGATGAGTTTGTGGCCTCTATGATCAAGATCCCCTCAGACACCTTTACCATCATCCCCGACTTTGATATCTATTACATCTACGGCTTCAGCAGCGGGAACTTTGTCTACTTCCTGACTCTGCAGCCTGAGATGATCTCCCCACCCGGCTCCACCACGAAGGAGCAGGTTTATACCTCCAAGCTGGTGCGGCTTTGCAAGGAGGACACGGCCTTTAACTCCTACGTGGAGGTGCCCATTGGCTGTGAGAAGAACGGGGTGGAATATCGATTGCTCCAGGCTGCCTATTTGTCCAAGGCTGGAGCCATCCTGGCCAGGTCTCTGGGTGTTGGCCCCGAGGATGATATCCTCTTCACAGTCTTCTCCAAGGGGCAGAAAAGGAAGATGAAGTCTTTGGATGAGTCTGCCCTTTGCATCTTTGTCCTGAAAAACATCAATGACCGCATCAAGGACAGGCTCCAGTCCTGCTACAGGGGTGAGGGGACGTTAGATCTGGCCTGGCTCAAGGTCAAGGACATTCCCTGTAGCAGCGCGGTAAGTGAAGCCCCTGGGCGCCCCACCTTGCCCTCCTCACGTGTCTACAGGTCTTGTCTTCAGATAACCAACCTCCTCAACCCTTAAAGCAGAGACCAAGGAACTGAGACTGTCTTGTCCTGGTCCTGGCTCTGCCTCCAGCTCACCACAACACCCAGTTTAACCAGTTCATGCCCCAGTTAGCTCATGGACAAGCTGATGAAGGTATCAGCAGACATGCTGTGTTTGCTGATGAGCTAAACCTTGGAATATTGAGGAGGAATGTGCCTGTTGTAGTTACTTCCAGGTGCAAATCACAGGGGTGAAATCACTTAGACCTAAATGCACTCTCAAACCTAAACCAAAAGAGGGCCTAGAGATGTTACGGCTTGTGCTGGTTTCTGTGTATGCTGGGGTAATTTTGCTTCCCTGGGCCGGAGCTGGGGCAGGATTTATTCAGGGAACTTTATGAAGCCAGGGCTTCATTTCTTCCAGGGCTGAGAAGAAATGGTCATTAACCATCAAAGCCCCTTGCCTTCCGGTCTCCAGCCAGCTCTGCACTGAGAAATTAAGGCCTGGCTGCAGATCAAGGATTAAACACTGCAAGATTTAAGGGCAGGACTGGGGAAGAGGCTGGTCTGTCTGACCTACAAATGGTCTGAAGAAACTGCCTCAGTTTATTCTGAGTGCCAGTGCAGGAATGTGCCCAGGGCTGGCTTTGATAGTGGGCACAGACATGGGCATTACAGCGGGCACTGCACCCGCGGCTGCAGGAGCCGCTTCCCCGGGCTTTGATTCCCATCCTTAATTAGCTCTTTCAAGTGAGAGGCGAGTTCGAGTCTGAGTAAAGGGAATAAGGAGAAATGCCACAGTGCTTTCCTGCCCCGTAATCTCCAGGCAGGCAGAGCTCAGGATATGGGATTGCTCCTTTGTGCCCAAGCCTTGTTTGCTGGGGGATCCTTCTGATGCTCCTTGTCGGGACAAGGACAGACCACGAGGAATGTGGATGGGAGTCTCATTGCAAGGACACTGATCCTGCCTTCCTCTGCCCTAATTCTTCTTTACACCCCTCACTGTCCTTGCTTGACCTTGCTCTGCTCTCATTCTCCCACACTGAAGGAACAAGTCCTTGATTTTAGTTGGGATCTCTTCTGCCTAGACCCACAAAGCTCCCTGTGGAGCGTTGCACAGGGAGAAAGGCTGTGCCCAAATCTGGCTTTGATTTTTTTGTTTAGCCTCAAGGCCTGTGCACATTCAAAGAGCTGCCTTTAGATTTAAGCTGGGAGCTTCCCACTGGAGTTTCTTTCCTGGGCTCTTAAGCCTCTCCATGCATTTGCATATTTGCTCTGCTTGTGCTCCACACTAACGTTTGCAGTGCTGGACCTCTCCAATTAGGAGGTTTGAAACCTCTCAGTTGTGCCTTCTGTGGCTTTAGACAGGAGCAAAAAAAGCCAACAGCTTTCTTGTGTCCCATGGGGTGAGTCCCAAACCAAGAAAACTGATGTCAGACTGAGTAGGGACTGCAGAGGTTGGAGAGAGGACACGGCGGGGAAAAGTGTTAGAGCATATTTATGAGTGTACGCCGTCACTGTGAATCAGAGACACTGCAAAAGAACCTGGAGATGCTTGAATTAAAAGCAGGAAGTCTGAAGTGTGTGACTAAGTAGGCTGTCCTCTCCTTAAATGAGCCTACTTAGAGCTGCTGGCAAGCCCTGCCTGAGATCAGCTGTGCTGCCCGAGGGAAGAGGTATTAGTGACTTGGCTGCTGAAGGGGTTGCAGAGTCCAGCCGCTAAGCTTGGAAAATATTTGATGGTTGGTGAAGTATTTTGGAGGCTGGATGTGTGTCTGTGAGAGCTTGGTCTCCTCTGCTGATGTCCTGCTTGCCAGCCAAGCCTCAGCACTGCTGCTCTGCCACTTAGCACATGTGTTAGAGGCAGCTCTAAAACCAATTACAAAGCCATCATTGAGCCTTTCCCCGGGTTTGTGTGGATGTCAAATGTTTCTCTGCTGGTGCAAACAGAGGCTTAACCTGCCTACAGTCCAAGCTGGAACTGAACTTCAGCTTTGCTGCCCTGACTTTGGCAGCTGAAATCCTGTATGAGAGCAGGTCCAGCTGATGTGCTGGGCACTGAGCATTTCAAAGAGACAGAGGAGAGACTTGGATTAGGTGCTAGGGAGAAATTCTTTACACAGAGGGTAGCAAGGCAGTGGAACAGCTCGTCCAGAGAAGCTGTGGCTGCCCCTGGATCCCTGGGAGTGTCCAAGGCCAGGATGGATGGGGCTTGGAGCACCCTGGGATAGTGGAAGGTGTCCCTGCCCATGGAAATGGGGTTGGGACTGGATAATCTTTAAGATCCTTTTCAACCCAAACCATTCTGTGATTCTTTATGGTATTAGCTGTAGGGCTAAGGAGCTGGGTTCACTTCACTGTCCTTGCCTATCAGGTCTGGCTTTTAGTATCAAATATTCTTCTAATTTTTCTAATACTGCTACCAGGGCAATAACTGACTGAGAGGTGATCCACATGACAGGATACTTCTGCTCCTGCCTTGGTTTAATCCTTGCTCCAGGCTATTTCAGGGCTAGAGAAATCTCCTGGGGACCATTCCCAGCACAACTCTCCTAACCTGCAGTGTGCACACAAATAATTCCAGGGATGTGGGGGAACAGTGCTCTGGTCCCCAGCAGCAAAGTCTGTAGCTCCTCTGGTCAGGCAGCTTGGCTACATCTGGAGCCGAGAGAGCTGAGGTCAGGAAAGACCTTGGCTGGACAAACTTTGTCTCATGGTCAGAGGGGGGCATTGGGTCCCCAGCTGTCCTGCTGGGCTGGAAGTCCTGGAGACTTGTCCCAGTGTGGTTTGCAAAGGTCAAGGCAAAGACAAAACCAAAAAACTCTCTGTGTGACGAGCCTGTGATTGCCCCATGCCACGTGCCTGTTGTAGATGTCAGCAGTGTGGCAGCAGAATTTCCAGAGTGGGAAAGGTGAAAGTCCAGAGATGAATGGAGAATCCTCAGTGTTCATTCCTCTCCCATCCCTGTGTTACAGCTGTCCTCCCATTCATCTTCAGCATAAATGGGAAAAAAAAAAATGATAGATTTTCATGTCTGGGCCGTTGATTTGCAAATTGGTGATGTTCACTCAGGTGATGAATGGTCTCAGGTAATACCTCTCTGCAAAAGCAGGATAATAGCTTATATTTAAGCAGTACACTTGACCCCAAATGCTTAGAAATTCATATAATCAGAGAAAAATGAGGCTGGGAAAAAAGGATTCTTATGAGGTCATCTGATTTGCCCTTCTGCCCTACTTATAACGCCTCTGACAGATGTTTGTCTCACCTATTCTTAACCTCTGGCTATGGAGATTCCTCTCTCTCCCTAAAACCTGTCTGTGCTGTGAGGAAGCTTTCCCTCATGTCGAATCTAAATCTCCTGTCTGGATACTGAAGCCATTCCTACTTACACAGTCAGAGGGCACCTTCAAACCCTTTGGCTCTGTGGACTTGCAGGGTGTTGGCAAAGGCAGGGCTGTTCTGGAGGGATAAAAACAGGCTTCTTAAAACAGAAAACCAGCTTCATGCTGGCTAGAGAAGGCTGTGGTTTCAATGTCCTTCATAAACTTTGTAATTGAGCAGCCTGGTCTAGCTGAAGTTATCCCTGCTCATGGGAGGAGGCTGGACTAGATGAACTTTTAAGGTCCCTTCCAACCATTCCATGGTTCTATGGCACTGTTAGGAAATGCTGGATTTCTTAAAAAAAAATTAAAAAGGGGAGGGGTGGAAATGGCAGTTTGAGAGGAGGATGGAGAGGTAAATGTGCCATTTCTGTACAGGAATTGATCATTGGGGGATTTGTTGATTGTCATTACGATGAAATGAGATTAATGGGTGTGTTTTGAAGCCTGGTGAGAGTTCCACTCCCAGGATGCTCAGCAGAGGTGGCAGGAGAGCCTTCCCCTCCACCTTGGGGACCAGGCAGGTGAACTGCTGTGAGACAAAAAGTGTGGATGAAGAAGAGGAGGGTACTGGAGACTCACCCCAAAGCAGCCTGAGGGTGTCAGGGCTGTGTGGAGACAGAGAGGGGCAGGGACCCTGCTGGAACTTTGGCTGGCAATGAAGTCCCAAACCCGGGGTGCTGCTGGAATGTGACCCGGGCTGTCAGCTCAGGAGCTGTTCACATCCCAGGCTGCTCTCCTGGGAGATCCTGGCCTCCTCCTCATCCTGATCTGCCTCCCAGCCTGAGAGACTCCAGTCCCTGCCCTGAAAAGGTGTCACTTCCATCACTGCAGCTTCTACCAGATAGGCAGCACCAATATCTGTCCAAGATAATCAAAGGGTCAGTCCCCAACTCCCGCCTGGCTTCTGCTTTTGCTGGTATTTTCTTTTCCTTTTGGCAGGAAATGGGGTTTGACTGTTTAAATTGCTGTATTCAGTCCCTTCCTGTTTTTCATGGCAGTGCTGTCACTTGGGGGAGAACAGAAATGTTTTCAAAGCTGACTGGCCAACAAAAGGCCTTGTGTGAAGAGCTGGGCAATATTTTCCCAACACTTTGCTACCAGAAGTGGATGTTTGGGTCCCAAGCCATTGTCTGACAAGTGACTTGGCTGTCAAGGCTTCCTGTGCTGCTGGTGGCTGCTGGTAACTCCCCAGAACCTCTTTGCAGATGCTGCTGGTGAAATCTCTGAGAGTCCTGCACCACCTCCATGCATTTGTTCCTCAGGTGGGCTCTGCTCTCCTGCTCCCTCCTTCCCAAGGACTAAACAAAAGCTAACACTGCCTTTTCCCTGCATCCCCTGCCCATGCCTGGTGCCCACCAAGCACTCAGTGCTGTTGTCACGGGGTTTAGCTGGATTCAGGAGGAGTCTGTGGATTAGTCCTTCCACGCTGGAGGCCAGCTGGATTCACAGACATTCTCCTTTGGCAGCACAGGGATGAACACTGCCTGGTCCTTGGGGATGACCCTTGGGCTCCCTCCTGCTCCATCCCACCAGGTGAGGAAGGGCCATTTCCAGCTCAGGTGGTGGAAAGATTTTGTGTATGGCATGGGACAGTCAGCTTCACTCCTGGGAAGGGGAGAGATGGCCAAGATTTTTCAGCCTGTTTCCTATTCCTCCTCCTTCCAGGGCTTCTCTTTGTAATCACTGGTGTTAACAGGGATGGCGAAGATTTTTCAGCCTATTTCATATTCCTCTTCCTTCCAGGCTTATGTTCATCATCCCTGGTGTTAACAGGACACAGAGCACCTCTGAGACACCGGGATGGGGAGCAGCAGGAGGTTGTTTTACAGGGGGGGTGGCTAAGGCACAAAACCACAATTTGCAGCCCAGGGACTCCTGGATCTGAGTGCTGTGCCCCTCTGCTGCAGGAGGAGGGAATATCTTCCTTGCTCTTACATTCCTCTCTGTCATGGTGGGCAGAAGAACAGGGTCATTTAGAAAGAAGGACCAGCTGGAGCTGCTGGAAGGAAGGGGTGTTTTGAGGGAAAAAATCACTTTACAAGCAAAAAAAGCAGGAATTGTCATCCCTATCTGTCATTTTCTCTTAAAAAGTGAAAGGCTGGGGAAAAGGCAGTGTTAGCTTTTGCTTAATCCTTGGGAAGAGGAATGTGTGGAAGGAGGTCCATGCAATCCAGGTGCTTTGGCACTTTGCACACCCAGCCCTGTCCATTTTTTCTGGCTGAATTTGTGAGTACATGAGCCTGACTCTTTCCCAGGGGAATGGATCAATCACAGGGATGAGTTACCAGTTTCATTTTACCTCATAATTCTCCCTGTTTGCCAGCTAGGCTGTCCTAAGTAAATCCCTGTGCGAGTCAGTGCCACTGGTGCTTGCACAACAGCACTTTTTGCTCATCCCACCTGGGCAGACCATGCACAAGTTTTGTATACACAACTTTAATCCAAATTTTACAGGCTGGTGTTTCTGATTCAAAGGGTTTATGGACAGCTGAGGTCAGTTCTTGGTCAACTTTTAACAGCGCTTTCTCCTTCTTCCTCTGAAAATGCAAATAAGAGCAGGAAACCCCCGCAAAAAAAAGACGAAATTCAGTTTTTGGAAGGGCAGTACCCTCAGAAATGCTGTAATGCCTCCCTGGGAATGCTCGCTGGAGACTGGGAGCCGGAGCAAACAGGCTGGTGGCTGCCAGATCTGTGTTTGTGCACTTGGTCACAGCAGTTTGTGTTGGATGGCGCGTGTGGCGTCTGTGCAGAGCGCGCCGGCCCAGGGACCCGCTGGGCCCAGCAGCTCTGATAAGAGGTGACAAGTGTCCTCCTGCTGACGCTGGGGGCTGGAGAGGGCGGAATCTGAGCTGGGGAGGACAGAGGGACACTGGGAAGGGCTCTGGCTCAGGGATTCTGCGGCTGATTTGCAAATCTCTCCCTGCACCTTCTGCCTCCAGGAGGCTTTAGCATCACCTCCCCTGCAAAGCTGGCTCTGCTCCGGGGTGAAAACCACTTCCACAGAGAGAAGTTCCATGTTATCTCCCCACATGGGGCAGCTCTCTCCACGGACACAGGTATTCCTCATGTTTGTGGTCAGTGGTGGAAGTGGCCAAGTCTGGGGCTCCTTGGGCTAATGGAGAGCAACTGAGTTCATGTCTCCAGTGCTCCCAGTAAGGTCCTGGCCCCTCTGAGCTGGGGTTGGGAAAATCTCCCCACTGCTTTCTCTGCGAGGTGAGCCCAGGCAGCACATGGGTTCATCGTCTCTTTTCCCTGGGTGATGGTTCTCTGTCCCAGGTGCCACCTCTCTGCTTTCAGCCAGCAGGGTTCAGGACGGGTCCCTGCCTCTGCAAAGGGCTGTGTGCTCCAGGCAGAGGAAAAAAAAGTGGCTTTGGATGTTCGAGGGAGAGCAAAACAAAAACTCTTAATCCCCTACATCAACAGAAGCTTGCACTTAAGGGCTCTAAACCAGGGCCTAATTGCGTGGAGAGGATGATTGCATTTGAGGTATTAAGTAGGTTTCTCAGTATTAAACACCTGTCCTTGAAAAGATACTGCCTGACCAGTGGATGCAGAAATAATTCTGGCAGTAATTAATTACCTTCACCCTGAAACACCCCCACCCTGGAACCTCTCCCTCCCAAATCCTCTTTGTCCCGGGGGAAAAAACCCCAAAAGTGCTTTGGAAACAACCTTCTCAAAAACATTTATTTCCTGCCAAAGCATAAAACAGGAGGAAACCCTCTGCCTTTAAGTGGCTGGGAGCCAAACCCTCTCACAGAGCTCTTCTCTCATGTCTGGGTGACCCCGCTCACACAAAATGTTCATTGAGGGCAGAGCAGGACCCAAGGCTGCAGAGCCGCTGTTGTGTCTGAGATATTCCAGGCACAGCTCCCTCCCCCACCCCATCCATCCCATCCCTGCACCAGTTGGCTCTGCCTGAGCAGCTCAGCATCACCCCAGGTCCTGCTGGGCCCCCCCGTGTGCAGGTGAGCAGAGCTCCAGACCCTCCATCCCTGCCCGCGCTCCTCGCCGCACGGACAATTAGATTTATTTCTGGGAACTGCTCTTTGCTGCTTCCCCTGCCAGCAGCCCAGGCTGTTTTCTTCTGTGGTCGAGCCCTGTGGTTGCCTGTGGCTCAGCTCTGCATTTTTGGAGGCCTCCACATGATCTCCTCACATTCTCTTCCGCGCCAGGGGATCGGCGACTTCGCAGACCTGACCTCGCGTTGCCTCGCCAGGAGGTCGCCTGGCAGGCCAAGGGGAAAGCTTGTGCAAGAGGGATTTTTTTTTTTTAAATTAAAAAGGGGAAAAAAAAAGGCAGAAAGCGAACCTCAGATGTCCTGGAAGAGCCAGAAGCAATATGACTCCAGCTCCCTTGGTGAGGCTGATGCTATTTAAAGCAGCCGGAGCAGGGGAGGATGGACAATGCCCATTCTGTTGGGGAGGGGGTGCTGGATTCAGCTTCGCTCTCTGGGATAAATCCTGCACAGACCCTTCCTCCCTTGCCTGATGCCAGTGGAGCTGTTGGGGTGAAACACAGTGCAGGGTCTGTCTCAGAACTTGGAGGCTCAGTGAAGATATTCAGCCTCTGGGAGAGATCTGATGCACATGTGCATCTATTTATATTCCACGAATATAACATAAGACATTTATTTTTCCCACCCTGAAATTTCTCTATTTATCCAATTTGAATGGATGGGTTCCCGTTGTACCTGGTAGGATTACACAGATGTTGGAAGACTGGGTAGCGTGGAGATGGAGATGAAAAAAGCTGTTTTACTCACAGAGAGATGCCTGAATCACATCTGACCATATTTCTATCCCAGCCTGGTATCTGCAGGGCTTTGCTGTTGTAGGATACAGTTTTTGCTCTAAGTTTGTTTGAGAAGAATTCTATTAGGAATGGGACAATCTTTGGGTAACCTGGCAACAACTTTAGAACAAAATTTGGTATTTGCAGAGCCAGCACAGACCTGGTTGTGTAGCTGTATCCAGGTTCAGGATGGAGCTGGAATTCCATCCCTGGAAGTGTTCAAGGCCATTCTGGATGAAGCTTTGAACAACCTGATCCAGTGAAACGTGTCCCTGCTCGTGGCACAGGATGGGACTGACTGGCCTTTAAGGTCCCTTTCAAGCCAAACCATCCTGTAATCCTATATTTAAAGAAATACTCAACACTAGGAAAGGCAAGACACCCAGACAGGACTGGAACCAAATGCTAAAGCCAGAGTTTCCTCTGTTTCCATCATGAAGCACTGGGAGCTGGTGTGGCTGATGGAACATGTGGGTGACATTAGAACAGTAGGAACAACATTGCATTTCCCCGTTTCAATGTCATTACCCCGTCGTTGTCAGTGATCCAAAATATAATAGGATTTGTACAGCTGATTTATCCTGTAAACAAGCAATATTAGCCAGGCACGTATTTAGACAAGGAGAGAGAGTGGGAGAAGCAGAGTGAGGGAACGTGCAGCAGGGAATAATAAAAATTCACTCCTCCTAATGAGGGAACGACCTGGCACTATTGGATTGGGGCTTTTGGTGGGGATCCCAAGCCAGGAAACACAGGGCTGTGATTGTCATGGTGTCCCTGCACCCAGGGCTGGCTGCAGCCTCTCAGTTGCTCAGTCCTGCTTTCAGATTCAGGAGCAGTTGGAGCTTCACTGGATTTACACTGCCTGGTACAAACTCTGAATTCCTCAAGCGCCTCGATCTGCACAGATAAGCGGCTGCAGGCGGGAGATTTTCCCTTTTCAGGGCTCGAGTGCTTTAGTTTGTTGTTTAAACTGATAACCAGGCTTCTTTAAATTCATCTTCTCTGAGATGATGGGACCAGACACATCTTGATTCTCCCTGATACAGATGCCAGCCCCGGATGTCGACTCTCCATTATTTGTTGAGCAAGCCAAGCTCTCACCATTTCCCGGTGCCGGAGAGCAGCAGCACATACATCTCACTCATTACAGCACTTAAATCACCTTTGCAGGACCATGGTGAGGCTTAATTAATGCTTTTAAGAGGCTCAGGGCTCTTGGGGTGAAGGTGTTGCCTGCATGCAAAGCAGCCTTGTTGTTTCATTTCTGCAGCGCTGTTGGCGCGAGTGGCACTTTGCAGCCCAAATGATGATTTTTTTTTTCCCCTGTGTAACAAAATAATAATTATAGCAATTGTGATGCAGTGAATTGCGGGTGGTGCCATCAACGGGAGGCAGCCAGACTTTATGTGACCAGGTGCTGGTGTGCATTCAATAGGAATGAGAGGGCTGATCAGGGAAATGTGACATCCTTTAGGATAAAATGCAGCGCCTTCTCTAGGTGTCTTTCTGCTTACACAAAATCCCCTTTTCACCAAAGATTTCCTCTCTCTGGGCCTCGTTCTCCCCATCTCAACTACAGCAGCACCAGAGAATATGAGTGCTGCTGTGTTTCAGGTGTGTAACAGAGCTTTGCTGCTGCCATAAGTTCTTACAGTAGAGCTCTAGCAGCTTATTTGATCAATACTTCCCTTTTGAAAAATCCCTAAATGCTTATTTACCCAACAGTCCATGGCAGTTTCAAAGGCAGAGTCTCCACAGTCAATAATCTCTTTTTTTTGGGGTGTGAAAAATTTTAAGTGAATTTTTCAAAGCGCTGATCTGAGAGCCACAGAGATTATGTTCCTCTGTTTATTCTTCAGTGCCTCATCCATATGCTCCTCTGAGCCAGCAAGGGGAAATTTATGGGACCACAGGAAAGCTCAGCTTCCTTTTACACCTTTTGCAGCCACACGTGCTGCTCCTCAGGTCACATCCATCCTTCTGGCTTGTAGGAATGAACCTGAGTGACCACACAGCTTTGGGGTGTGATTTTCACACTGCCTGCACAGCTTGGGGTGCTGATGCTGAGGCTGGGAACCGTGATGCCAGAAATTTTCTGAAGAGATGGAAATGCAATATGCAAAAGGGAGGTTGGGCTGACACACCCATGTTTGGGGTTTGGAAGGGGAAGATCTCCGTGAATGGAATGTTTTATTACCTCAGTCTCCATTGCTGCTGGAAGTACTGTCCCTTCTCTCTGCCTACATCAGACATTTGGGGTCTAACCAAGGCACTGGAAATACCACTGAACTCACAATATGACTCTCCTTCATGGGGACATGAACAATTCCCCTCTAATCACAGCATCATGGAATGGCTGGGTTGGAAGGACCTCAAAACTCATCCAGTTCCACCCCCACCTTGCACTAGAGCAGGTTGCTCAGAGCCCACAACAGGCCAGTGCTGCTTCCAGAGCAGTCCCAGCAAAAGTGGGAACCAGAGATGGAGAACAAACAAAAACCAAACCTTCACAATTACATTGCCATGGCTGTGCCAGGGTGAGCAGATGCTGAAAGTGGGGCTCTGCATCTCCGAGGTGGGACACAAAAAGTAAGGAAAGAAAACTTCTCACCAAGACTGTTTAAATTTCATAATATTGGGCTCTAGAAAACTTGTAGGGGCTCGCTAATGGATTTAACTTGTGCACATCTCTGGGCACTGTAATCACCCAGAAAGGCAGGACTCGGAGGATGCTGAATTTATTGCTCAAATTTACAGCACAATTCCTTTTATCCACAATTACTGATAATCACCCAGCTCTGCTGAGCAAAAGGCCAGGAGACTGAAGGAACCTGTTGCTCTCTGCAAGAAAGGCAGCCTCCTCTTCAGGAAATTGCAAATTTTACGATGTGGAGGAACATGGTGTAGACTGTTGGGAAGCCTTACACTCACAGCAGAGCAGGAACATAAATGCAGACATAAAAAGTCTGTACTCCATTAAGATTCTGCAGCACTCTGGAAACTTGACACCAGTCCTTGAACTGGTGCTTAAACTACAGACCTAAAAACCAAATGCCTGTACCAGTTCTAGTCAATTTGAGTAACTTTCCCTCTTGTTCTTGCGTTCCTGAATTGTGTCTGAATGAAAACCTCTCAGCATAGTGGGTGCAATTTCCCTGTAATTGGTAAAGTTACTGTAACTGCACTGTCATTTGTATATGGTGACATGTAATTGCACATTAACCACTGCTGTGGGTGCACAAGTGAAAAGCAGTGTGCAATTATAATGTATTTCCAAATGCTGGCTCTTTATCCAGCTCCAATTATATCACAGAGCGCCCTGGGGAAAGGGGGCTGGGTATTTTTGGATGCCATTAGGCTGCAGACTGACCCCTGGAGAGGGGTTGGTGGGTGATCTGTGCTATCTTTGGTCCCTGCCCATCTCTTTGTCCACAAAATTTGGAAGTGCAGATGACACAGATCTGCAACTGGGCAAACCTGCAGCCTTTTCCTGACCCGGTGTCAGGAATGCCTGGGATGGGGAGGGCAGTGACAGGCATCAAATTCCAGGAATGATGTGGCAGGAGGGGAGAGCAGAGGGGCTGTGTCTGTCCTGCTGTGAGATTTCACAGCTTGGCACAGCAGCAGGATGAAACATGATGGTTCTGCTGAAGTTCTGTGGGGAGAAAGGGCAGGTGAACCCAAATCCATTGATTTCCCAGGAGGCAGCATGGCCAGAAGCAGAGATACTGCAGGAGGTCAGAGGGAGAGTCAATCCAGGCTTCAGGAATGCCAAGTACTAATGCCATGGGCAGGGCAAAGCAGGAGTTCACCTTGCACTCAGACTATGCTCAAACCACCAGGAGAATGTGCACAGGCAAACAGGAGAAGCACCAGCCTTGGGTACCATCCTGCTGCTGTTGGAATTTAAAGTCCTGTGGCTTGCAGGGAGATGGTTTCCATTATTTCCAGCTCCACTCTTTGGGGATTTATGGCTCATTCCTGCAGCAGGTGACCTAGACCCTAAACTTCTTATTAGCTTGTGTCTCTCCAGATACCCTGAAATTCCTGCTGAGAGCTTTCTATGTCTTGCATCTCTCTAGGTTTTTAAATATCCTGTTGAGTGGACATGTGCCCACCTTCACCCTCACTCAGCCCTTGCAGTCAGGCAGGAAGGGAGATCTTGCAGTCAGGTGATGGAAAAGACCTTGGATATCTCCTTGCAGAGACTCAAATGCCTGTGACTGTTGATTTCTTACTGCTGTTGGCTCCCTGGCCCTGCTGGCAGCACAGGCATCCATTAACGTGTGTTCCCTCCATCCTCTGCATCAGCCAAGCCTGAGATAACAGGAGAGAGCAGCCAAGTACCTGCCACCACAGGAAGACAGGGCTGTTAGGTATTAGCTGTAAATCAAAGGCAAGACTTGGCCACTGGGACAGCCTTTATCCCTGGTGAGTCTGTGGAATTGCTTTGGAGCCTGCTGAGATATCTGGGAAAAAAGGCTCTGGTGCTTTGATTGAGGAGGAAGATTCTGCTGGAGTGAAAGCAAGGAGGAGTGAGGGGTGGCTAATCCTTTATCGAGGCTCTTCCCCAAATGTGGATTAGGCTGTGTTTGGTTATCAAGGGCTGTTTCAGAGGCAAACAGTGGAAGCAGATGTTTAAGGGACAATTGGTGTATTATGAGCACTGTTTGCCCATGTCCCCTGGTTTTTGGTGCTTCTGCCACTCGTGCTGTGCCAGCGTGCTCGCTCCTGCTGGGAATGAGATGGGGACAGGCAAGGAGGTGATGTAATGAAATCTCTAACCCTTCTGTGGAATTTGGGGCTTTTGGGGGGCTCAGCAAATTGCCCCCCAGACTGAGCCAGCACCAGCCTTTAAACCCATCCTCTCCATCAGGGCTTGGATGTGTTAATTATTTATTTGATAGGCTTAATCCTGGAGGAGGCAAAGCCTGCCAGAATCCTGTAAATCAGGGCCATTCTTTTGCACATCCTTCCTCTTTCAGTGGTGACTGTGACGTTTGGCCATGGTGTCACAGCTGCAGATGAAGCCCTAGTTGGTGACACAGGGAGAGGTGGCAGGAGCAGAACGCAGCCAGGTAGACACACAGCTGGTGGGGCCGGGGAGGGCATTTGTGCCCTGGGAGCTGCCAATATCCCACATTTTGGATATTCAGAGCACCTGTGCTTCTCAGTTTCCCCGGGGTAGGGTGGTGGTGAGGAATATCCCCTCATGTTCAGGTGGGAATTAGGTGTGGGATGATGAAGTGATTGATTCCATTCCAGCATTCCAACTGCAGGGCCCCTGTCCTCCCAAGTTACCTGCTGGCTGTGACTTTCTGGGCTGGATTTTAACTGCTTGGGAAGTGAGAATTGCTGATGTTATTCCCACCTCTTTAGACCTTCCCTTTGCCTCTCCCTGCTATCCCAGCCACCCTGGCAGCAACGTTGGAAGTGAATTCAGGCCCTCACCTCCTCCTTCATTCTGGAAAGTCGTTAACATGAAATTGCCAGGCAGAGAAGCTCCAGAGAGTTTAACGTGGCTACTTTATATTGCTGCTAGGAGTGTCTGGAATTGAAAATAAACCTGTGCTTGCAACTCCTGACCCTTTCATCATAAATCCAAACTTCCTTACGTGTCTCTCTTTGCTGGAGAAGATGACTGTATTTCTGTCTCTACAAAGGCCTGTGTGCAGCTGAGAGCCACAGCTGTGCAGGAGCCTGGTGGTGTTTATTTGTAGGGTTTTGCTTGCTGGCGGTTTTTTGGCAGATGATCCCCAGAGGAAATAACCCAAATATGTTAAATGGAAATAGTTCTCGTGTGGCGTGTGGCTTGCTGGCCTTGCTCCTGTTCCTGGGGGAGGGCTGTCCACATGGCAAACCACAAGGCTGTGATTGATTCTCTGGCACCCAACCAGCAGCACGTGAGTGGACAAAGTTCTAGATTAGTTTGGGTTGCAAGTGACCTAAAGACCATCGAATTGCACCCCCATTTCCATGGGCAGGGACACCTTCCACTATTCCAGGTTGCTCCAACCTGGCCTTGGACACTTCCAAGGATCCAGGGGCAGCCACAGCTTCTCTGAGCAACCTGTGCCAGGGCTTCTCCACCCTCATCATGAACAATTTCTTCTTTAAATCTAGTGTGACTCTATCTTCCTTAAAAAATCAGCCCCCCTGTTTCTGTGTAAGTCCTTCTTATAAGGATGTGTTCTTCTGTAAATGTCAGGGGGAAAAAGATGAAACAAACAGGCTTAAATTTAATTTTGTGTCTGTGTGGGATTATCAACCCCATTAAGGGGAGGTCTGAATTCAGCTGGAGCCCAATCAGGTGGAGGAGGACCCACCCAGTGGCAATTAGATTAATGAAACCTCAACAGGTTGGAGACTCACTGCAAATCAGCAGCAGGTGTTTGTGCTTAACGCCGTGATTTTGGGGGCTGTGTCCTCCCAGGCTCCCGCCTGGGGTGGGAGGGTCTGGATCCTGTAGGAAGGTAGCCAGATGATTGCCTGGATCCTTTCTGGTCTCAAGTGCTTCAGCTGGAGTGGTTGGTGTTGGCTGTGCTCCTCCAAGGAGGATGCCTCCGACTGTGCCAGCTCTGCTGGATTCATCTCATTTCACTGCTTGTCAGAGTAATTTTCTCTGTTTTGGGATGGAGCTTTGTACCCTGCACCTTAGGTAAGATTTCTGCTGGCACGATGAAGCTTTTCATCGTCTTGGTGGTGGAGAAAGCTGTCTTGTTTTCCTTGAAAACTTTCCTCCCTTTTCTCCCCGTTTGGGAGTTTCCTGCTTTCATCCTGAAGTGATTCTTTTCAGCTCGTCAGGCAATTAGAGTGAGCACTTAGGCAGTTTGATTATACCCTTGAAACACAAACTCTGCTCATCTCAGAGCTTAAGAGTTTCTGGTCAAATCGGACCGACTTGAAGACCTGGATTCTTGGATCTTACATCCATAGGATAATTCAGGTTGGAAGGACATCAAGGGGTCACACAGTTGGGCTGAGGGGATTGTATTTATGCTGAGGGGATCACGTGGAGTAGTTTCGTGGTCACCTGGTTTTGTCGGAAGCCGCATTTCCAGTTTGGTTGGGTGATTCCTTCTCTGAAATCCCTGCTGGTTATGGATTTCCACGTCCCAGAGCTGGGTTGGAGATTTATCTTGGACTTTTTGCTGGCGTTTTGGACTAGCAGCATCCTTCCTGCTGCTGCTGCATGCTGCTGATCTGCTGCCTAATTGCTCTTTGAGCCGGTGTTTTAGCTCTGCTAAAAAGGGCAGTCCGCAAACACTAATGACTCCTGCAGGCCAGAGCTCAGGCTAGCTGATCCCTCCTAATGGCTCTTTGAATTCCTCCTAGGTTTTACGTATTTATAAACACATTTAGGACGCATTATTCTTCTATTCAGCAAAACCATCTGTAATTATTGCCCGTAATTGCTGGGTGAGGATAAAATGAATCAACTATCAGGCTTTTACTGCTGGTGAACTCAAGCAGGGAGCATCACTTTTTTTAGCTGTGTTTCCAGGAAGATGAGAGTTGAGTCAAAGAAAATTGTCATGGTCCTTTAGTACTGATATATCAAAACTAGGCAACCTTCCTTTACAGTTAATTATTGCTTTTCCAGGCCTTAGTCCAGCAAAACATTTTAAGTGAATGCTTAACTTGAAATCTGTGAGTGGCCCCAGAGAAATTAATGAAGTCCAACTGCTCTGGCAGTTGTGTGCTGGGATATTTGGAGTTTTATTTGATCTATTCTGTGGAGATCTCTGACCTGTATTAGCTTCACCTGCCTTGATGGTGCCTGAAGGTAGAAGAGCTGCCTGTGCCGTGTTTCTGGAACTCCCTGAAGCCCAAAGAAACTCCCTTAGGGATAACTGGACGTGACGTTTATTTAAGTGAAAGGATCCCAGTGGAGCTTCTATCTGGTGAAAATGCTGTTGAGTTCAAATGCAGTGGGTGTTGGAGCTCGGGCAGCAGTGCTGATGAATAGGGGTTTTTCTGTTTTTTGGGAGATTGTGGATATCTCCCAACAAAAACTGGAAAGCCCTGTAGTAGTGTGGAAGCCTCTTCAAAGAACTTCAGGGAATTACAGCATCCCAGTAAGACTGAAAAATCACAGGATGGTTTGGGTCTGAAGGCGCCTTAAAGAAAGGAGAGATGTGTGCTAATGTCCTCACAAGCAACTCGATGGGTCTTTAAGAGGAACGGGTGTTAATGTCTTTGAAATAGACCTTAATGTCTCTGCCAACCACAGTCTTGTCTGTTTCATTTGCCAGTGCACACTCTGATACTCTGGATCTATGGGAGTGGTGTATGGTTTTTTTTTTTTTTTTTTTTTTTTTTTTTTTTTTGTGGCAGAACTTAGGTATGTTTAAGCCATTTGCAGCAGACTTTCACTTGATTGGTGAGTCTTGACTGGTAAAACTGACTGGTAAAGCAGCAGGACAAAGGCTTACTATAACGTATCCTGCTGGGCTGTCATTCCAGAGAACCAACTTTCCAGTTCTCCTTCTGGCCGTAACTCATTGTGCAACTTTGGAGAGGTGTTGTTTTTTTTCTTTCCGCCTCTTTCTCCAGTCCTCCCTGATTTTTGTCAGCCTGCATAAATTACAGGCATGTTAAGCAACGGATGGATACTTCCCAAATGGCTGAAAAACTGGTGACTTCAGCTGTTTACCCCCTCCTTTCTTTCTTTCTTTGCAGCTGTTAACAATTGATGACAACTTCTGTGGACTGGATATGAATGCCCCCTTGGGAGTATCGTCCATGGTGCGAGGGCTCCCCATTTTCACCGAGGATGGGGACAGGATGACCTCGGTGATTGCTTACGTCTACAAGAACCACTCCCTGGCTTTTGTGGGCACCAAGAGTGGGAAGCTCAAGAAGGTAAGACCTACGTGGTCCTCTAACTCAGATTTTCATATTTTTTTATGGTGATTTAAGTGTTGCATCGAGCATGAACGCAGTCCTGCTCCTAAGGTGCTCCTATTTTGAGGATAAAAAAAATTGGTTTGGTTGGCAAAAAAAACCTGTTTCACCCTCAAGGGATAGAGATGATCTGAGAAAGGATAAAATCCTTCTTCCAAATGGTTATTCATCAGGAAATTAATGCTTCAGAAGTTAAACCACAGCCCCAGTCGCAGATGGACGTGATGTAATTTGCATCCAACAGAATTTTCTGTGTTCAGACTATCTCTAATTGAGTCGTTGATCACCGGGTGTCTGCGCACGCTGGAGAAAACCTGACTGGGGCTGAAGTTTGGGAAACAGGATTCATGCTCTGGAGATATTTCTTCAGAGCAGTGTGACTGGGCTGTGATTTCACCACGAGCCCAGCACGGGATTAGCCCTGTTGAGGTCAGGTGGGGGGTTTGTGCTGAAGGAAGAGGGTTCGCATCAAAGGGAGGCTGTGTCCTGAGCCATAATGAGCTTTATGTTTATGGCTGATGTCCCACAAACAGAATCAAGAGTGTGTTTGTGTTCCTCACTGGGCATTCTCACTGGAAATGTGCCCATTGCATGGCTGGGGTTTGCCTTGTGAAGCACTCAGAGAGGCTGGAGAGTTGGAATCCTCTTCCTGTGGCTTTCCCAAGGGAAGAAGAGTGGTTGGAAATGAGCTAATGATGGCCACTGCCTCTGTTTCAGCCCCTCTGTGCCAGTCTGGCAGCGTTGGTCTGAACGTTCAGCCCAGGAGTGTTGCAAAACATTTCCTGTGCAAGGGAATGTGGCTTTGCTACGGTAATGGAGATGGGGAGAAGCTGGGAAGGGAGGTTGGGCAGAGCTTTGTGATGTTTTAGGATGTTGTTTCCTCTTTAAATCCCTTTTGCAAGTAAATATTTCCAATCTGGGGCAAATGAAGTGCTGTGAAAAGGTGACCCACTGTGGCTTGTGGGGAGCGAAGGGAGTTGTTTGCTCATGGATGCTTAGGGATAGTCTGGAATCTCTGGTTTTATTCCTCGACCTGTTTCTTCACTTGAAAAGCAAATGGGTTGTAAATTCAGATGGCATTTCCCCCATGCTGAGGGAGGAATGGGAACCTGCCCACTGGCAACTGTCTCTGGCTTTGTTCAAAACAGAGGAAAGGCTGCTCATGCTTTTGAAAAGAAAATATGGTAGTTTTTTT
>VYXD01001826.1:1026182-1047405 GCA_013397195.1 Hylia prasina | reverse complement strand
TTTTTTTTTTTTTTTGTTATTTAGGCATGTGAAAAAGGAGCCAATTGTTTTTTAAATGGTCATAATAAAAATAATGTCCTCTGCTGGCTAATTAGGTTTTGCTTCCTTGTCATGTGTGATATCATAATAAACTGTTCAGTTGTCCAGTCCTTCTCTTGGAGGGAGGGAAATGGGGTAGCTGAGATTGGAATGGTAAATATCAAAAAGATCTGAACACTTAATGACTGCTCTCCCTGCTCTCACAAGCTTTTGGTTGGGTTTTTTTGGCTTCAGGAGAAGAAAACTCAGCCACAGCTCTGTCTTTGCCTCTGCAGGTCTCAGTGCAGAATCCAATATCTGATTCCTTTTTAACAGGGGAAAATAGGAGAGAAAGCTTTCTGTGCGTTTTGGAGTGTGGTAGGGAGCAGGGACAGCCTTATAGGGTAAAGAATGAGGAGAGGAGGGCTGAAGTGGCTGCTGTAATTTGAGAGAGGGAATAAAATGAAGCTTTTTCCTAACGTGCTGAATATTCTTCTTGTGGTAGTTCCCACATTGGGTGAGCTGGAGCAAGGCTGGAGCCTTGGGCTGAGATTGGCTCTGTTGAATAAATTTCCCCCAAAGATGCAGAACACAAAACAAAATGGGGCTCCTCTAACCAGGTGTGATTGTTATGGACCAGTTGATCCAGACTCCTGGAAGCCTTTGGGTCCTGTAGGTTCGGCCCAATCCTTGCTGTGACTCCTGCAATCCCTGACTCTCCTCCTCACATTGTCTCCCTCCCAAGGGTGTCTGACCCTGGGACAGCAACCTGTCACCTCCTCGGGGTGCTTTGGCACTCAGGATTTTCCCTTGGTGCTCCTTGACCCCTGCCATGGGCCTTTTGATGTTTTGTTTTCCACCTTGGCTCATCAGTCACGTGCTGCAAGGAAAATGCTGCATTGGGATTGCAGCTCTGGCATAATCCATGATTTTAGCATGAAGTTGGTTTTCTGTCCAAAACCAGTGCTAAATTGGAGTAAGCCTTGTAGGATTGGATGAAAGTCCTGGACAAATCCCAGGAGCTGGGGGGTTTTTTTTGTGCTGTTGGGTCCTACCAAGCGTGTCACACTCTGCTGCTTCTCCTGGTGCAGTGCAGCTCCTCGGTCAAGCTGCAATGGAATATTTTGGATGGCATGAAAGAGGAGTCCTGAGATTATCCTCAAGATAGCAGGATTTATACTGTGCTTGGAAGACTCGCTGCAAGTCATTACAAGATGGTTTTGGAAAAACTTTGCTGCTTTTTTTCCCTGCAGTTTCAGTATTTTCCTCTCTGGGTGGGTTTTTTTTTTTTTATGTATGAAAGTGGCAGACTGTGTATCAGATTTTGATTTATGCGATCCATGAATGCTCTGCAAAATACCCACAGTCATAAAGCAATATCTGTTAGTTGATATACAAATGTCACATGTGTCAAAGGAATTTATCCAGTGGCACACACAACTGAGGGAAAATATTGTACTTTAGAGGAACATGTCATTAAAATGAACACTAGCAGAGTATCAGGAATCTACCCATGTAACCAAGACAACAAAGAGAGAAAGAAAAGGAAAAACCAAGATAGAGACAGGGCAGGGAAAGAGTGAGTGAAACCGAATGACACGGTTGGCCCCAGCTATTTCACTGCCCCAGGCAAAATACATTTTGCAACCCTTGCTCATTCACAAAGCTCCATGTGCAGTCCATCAGGAAGGCACGGAATAATGTGCTGGAGAAATGTTCCCTCCAATTCCTTGTCCACTGCGCAGCCTGGCCCTGCAGAATGAAGGAATAAATAGGATCAAAATGAAGAGCTTCAGAAAGGGAGAAATTTTCCCTGTCCATATCTAACCCACAGAAACCACTGTCCTTGGATTAAAGGTTTAATGGGGATTTGTGGCCTCTTGAGGGTGGAGAAGGGTGGCTCAGGGAGGAGAAGTTGAGTCCTTTGCTCTGCCAGGAACTTGTGGTGTGTCCCCGTGTCTCATTTTCTCTCCTGCAAATGTCTGGGAGCATTTTCCCTACTCAAAGAGTACTGGAGAAAATGAATGCATTAAGTGCTGTGAGGTGTGTGATCACCTCAAACAGCTTAACTCAACGGATCAGGTGGGATGGAAAACCATCCCCTGAGCGCTTGTGACACTGTTTAATGAGAAATATTTAATCTCGCTGTGCTTTGGTTAGAACTGGCTGTCTGTGATTTCCTCCTGTGCTGGCTGTCCCACGGTGTTCCCATGTGTCTGCACCACTTTGGTGGTGAGTGTTCCCACAGTTTTAGTGTAATCCAGGGATCCTGATGGGCTTCCTTGGCAGTGAACCCCTCTGTACCCTGGGGAATGCTTCAGGCAAAACCCGTGGCTGAAATGCTGTTGGCGACCCTGGGAGTTTTTCAGGAGATGCAAAAAACCCTAAAAAACCAAAACCAACTCACTTGAGTTTAACAAATGTCTGTTTTGTCTCCCTGCAAACAGCACAGGAGCTATTCCTGGGGATGTTCTCCCTGCAAACCACTTTGCTGTAAAACAGCCAGGTGCCAAAATTCCTTGGCTTTCTATTTTTCCTTTGCTCACTCTCTCATTCCACACGTGGCTCTTCACTCCAGTGGCAGGAGAAAAGCAGGGATGTACCCTTGTGCTTGGTTTGGATTTTTTTTCCTGGTGTCACTAATACCTGACATCACTAAGGGAGTGCAGCAGTATCCCATATTCCTTGTTTTCCTTCCCCAGGCATTTAATTTATGGGTCACTGCTTCTGTGCAGATCATTTCCAGTCAGAGAAATACAACCTACCTGCAATTATTCTGTGTGTAGGTGCAGATGTAAAGGGAGAGTTGAGCTTATAAATGTCAGCCTGGGAGCAGCCCCAGGAATTGCATTTCTCACAAAACAAAGTTCTGGTCTATTTTGAAATGTTTATTTGATAATGGAGCAGTAGAAATTTTCACTTATTTGAAACTTCCCCGTAAGAAGTTGTTTGGTTTCTTTTTATTCCATCCAAATATTTCACTCAAAGCCTTTTCTGTTCTGAATTCCTTGCAGAGAGAGAACTTTAGCTTAAAAAACCAACACTTTCACTCTGTGGGCTGTATTTCATTTTTCATCAAATGCAGTCAGTTTGTGGTCTTTGAAGGGTTTTTAGATGTGGAATGTCGTGTGGGGTGAGGGCTTTCATTCGGATCAGACAGCTCTGAAATCTGGCCAGCACTTCCCACCAGGTATCAAATCTATTTAGGAGAACATCCTCAGTATTGCTCAGTTCCATGGGTTACCCATCCTCTGATCCCTTGGGACACTGCTTTCCTTGGATGCAGAGACAAATCACCACAGGGAGAATTTACAGTCAGAGAACTGGGATTTGCAGCTCTCATTTTGTCCCCTCTCACAGTGGTGCTGGGGAAGGCCTAAGTTGTGAATGGAAGCGTTCAAGGCCAGGTGGGATGGGGCTTGGAGCAGCCTGGTGGAGTGGAAGGTGTCCCCTGCCCATGGGACTGCTGTCCCAGTTCCAACCAAGGGGTTGGAATTTACCTCCCATCCATGGAGCTGGAGCTGAGGGGGCAACGCTGGGAATGTCAGTCTGGTGGTAACTGCAGGCACAGCCAGAGATCCCCACTGCTTCTCCAGGCCAGGGGGTTCCTGAATACACACAAAACAAGAAGCCCTGCTCACTTTTGATACTCCCTGGAGGGAATTCTGCAGCTGACAGCTCCGTGTGAAAGCCAGCAGGGAAACTCAGCTCCCTTCTCCTTCCCTCTGCTGCCTTGAAAGACACGGGGTTCTTTTGAGTTTTATTTTTTTCCTCCAACTGTTTGGCAGGTGGACTTGACTGCTCTGAAAACACGCTGGAGAGGCTCTGGCTCCTGCTGGGAAGGTGGTTTCTGCAAGAGGGGCTGGTTCACCCTGGCCTCTCCTCACAGCTGCTGGAGCCAGCAGGAGTCTGGGTGCTTCACTGACTTGTGATGGAACAATGCTGGTTCCTGTCAGGATTTAATGTTTGCAGTTGTCTGTGTCCTACCTTGATGTGCAGCCCTTCTTTGAGAGGTTTTTGCTGGCTTAGATGCCTGGAAATTGGTTATATTTTCTGGCTGAAGCACCCAAAGTTGTGGCATTGGTAGCTGTGGTGAACTCAGCACTTGGTACTCATGTTGAGTGAAAGGGGTGGTGGGAATCAATGTGGACATTGGCACAATTCCTCCTGGGTGATGTTGTAATCACTGTCTAGTGATCATAAAGTCCTAAAACATCACCTAAAAATGAATGGATTCTGTTCCCATGAGGGAAATCAAAGATGCAGGGTAAGCAAATAGGGGTGCTGCCAGTAGATGGAGGGAAGGTGATCACCTTGGGCTCAATTGCCAGGCCATGTCCAGATACTGCCCCCAGTTTTAGGCTACTCAGAACAAAAGCTTTGTTGACAACCAGAAAAGGAGCAAGAGTTTGGCCAGGAGCTGGAGAACCTGCCCTGAGGGGAGGGGATGAGAGAAATGAGTTTATTCAGGCTGGAGATGAGAAAATGTGGAGGGACCAGGTAACAGCATTCCCATGCCAGCCGGGAGTTTATTGAGGAGGTGGAGACAGGTTCTTCCTGTTGGTGAGTCAGGGGAGGATGTGGGACAGCCAGCATAAGTTGGCATGCAAAAATTCCAGTTGGATATAAGGGAAAGCTTTTTGTCCATGAGGTCCTTGAAGAAGCAGTTCCCATTCTTGGAGACTTTCAAGGCCAGAAGGGACAGAACAACCTGGTCTGATCTCACAGCAGAGCCTGCTTTGGACAGGAGGTTGGGTTAGAGACCCTGCAAGGTCCCTTCCAGCTTGGGTTACCCTGTGGTCCATCCTCTGCCCTAAACCCACATCAGAGGGGCTCTGGCCAGGCTCCGCTGCTGAACTGGTGCAGCCAGCACCTGTTGGAAATACCCACTAAGGGCTCCATGGCTGCTTTGCCTCTCACATCCCTCACTTCCCTCATTTCCATTGCTGTGGAACTTCCAGCTACAGCTTGTCCATGTCTCACACTGCAGCTTGTTGCAGTGTCTAACTGCAGTAGGAAAACTCCCTTTATATTTTTTTTCCCCATGACATGAAGGCTGCTGTTCCTGGGAAGAACTTGAGCCTGCTTTTTGGCAGAGAGCAATTAATTTTCCACATCTCTCCTTCAAAGTACCCCTCTCTGCTTTCTGACTACTCAGCAATCTCCGTGCTGGTGTGTGGGGTTTGGCTGAGCTGTGCTGTCGCTGGATGCTTTTCCTTCATGTGTTGAGTGCTGCTCTTTTTTTTTTGGATCTTCTGGTTTAGCTGTGACTCAGAGTCTTGTCAGAGATGGAATCTTGTGATCATGCACTGAGATTTGCAAATAACTGTCTAATCCCTCCAAACTCTGCCCCAGCAGTGCTGCAGTGTGTTTTCACTCCCAGCTCCAGGAGAAAGAGCAGGCTCCAGTGAGCCCAGTGCAGCAGGGAAGGCAGCAGGCTGTACCTTCATCTCTTCAAAGCCTTCCTTTAAATGCAGCCTGCATTGGAGACCTTTGCAGAGCTGGGTTTCCCCACAGAGAGCTGAGGATGTGTCTTGTGCAGGCAGGGGGACCTTAGTGACAAAACAAGCCATGAGGAGATGGGTAACAACGTCCTGCTGCCTGTTCCTTGCTGGAATTCATGGGTCCTGCAGCCTCTTGGGGACAGCTGGCTGTGCTGCTGGTTGTCACCTGCCTTGTGGTGACTTTCTGCATGGTGTCAGCAGCTCTGTGGGGTGTTCCGGCTGTGGAGACCAGCACGGCCTTGCTGCCGATGGAAACCGGGCAGGGCTGGGATACAAGGAAAAAATCAAATCCATTCCCATGTCCCTCTGGTCCATTTGCTTCTCTTTGTCTCTGTTCTCGGAGAAATGCTGGAACATCAGGTGATCAGCTTTGGTCTTCACCTGCTCCTTCTGCTCTCCAGGGTGACAAAGAGAGGCTGTTCAGCTCTCCATACGCTCCATTGAATGCCCGGATGGATGCTCAGCCAAAAAAGCGCTTGTGATACCTCCCTCCTCTCTATCCCCTTCCTTTTTGACTGGGATAATGACTTTTCAGGGAGCCCTTGAAGTGCCTCTTGCATCTGCCTTTGATTTGAATGCCTCTTGCCTGCTGACCCTTCTTAAGGGAAGTCGGCTTAAGTGCGGTTCTCCTAATTAGTTTTGCTTTAATTTAATCTTTTGAAATAATTTTATCAAAAAGAGGAAAACCTTCTCCCCACTCCCTCATTTTATCGGCTTGTTTTCATGCATGGTCTCTGGGTTTATTTCTCTATTTCCCCCGTCTCTAGATAGGACATCATTTGCATATTTGATTAAGCTCCATATGTTATCAGGGAGCCAGTTGAAAGAACAGCAAGTCCCTGATAAGGCACTGTGCATCCATCTCTTCTTTCCACCGTCCTCCACTCCGTCCCCCTCACCACCCTGCTGCTGTATCTGTGCCCAAAATCAGCTCCTCAGCCTCTCACCTCCTCCTCTGGCCAGATCTGTGCCTCAGCTGCTGACAGGGGAACGCAGACATCACAGCCTGACAGCTCCTGTCCTTAGGAAGGGATGGGCAGAGGAACTGCTGTGGATGTGAACCCTGGCAGGGAGATCCAGGTTCAGTTTCCTGCTCTTCCTGCTCAGGGCAAGGGGAATATGGGCCAGCCACATCCTGCAGCGATCAGGCACAGCGGTGCTGGGTGCTTGAGAGAGGGGTTGTGCTGCCTTGCTCTCTCTCTCTGAGACCTGTGTGCAGTTTTGGATGCCACAGTATAAGAAAGAAAACTATGAATTAGAAAGTGTCCAAAGGAGGGCAGTGAAAATGGGGAAAAGGCATTTGAGGAGTGTCTGGGTGGTTTGGTTTGTTCAGCCTGGAGAGGAGGAGTCTGAGGGAGATCTCATCGCAGTCTGCAGCTTCCTCATGAGGGGCAGAGACTGACTGGGCTCTTCTCCCTGTGACCAGGGGCAGGGCCCAAAGGAACATCTGGAGCTGTGTCAGGGAAGGTTTAGCTTGGAGATCAGGGACAGATTCTTCCCCTTAGGGCCTCCCCAGGGAATGGGCACAGTCCCAAGGCTGCCAGAGCTCCAGGAACGTTTGGACAGTGCTCTCAGGGATGCACAGGGTGGGATTTTAGGGTGTTTTNGGCCCAGCCACATCCTGCAGGGATCAGGCACAGCTGTGCTGGGTGCTTGAGAGAGGGGTTGTGCTGCCTTGCTCTCTCTCTCTGAGACCTGTGTGCAGTTTTGGATGCCACAGTATAAGAAAGAAAACTATGAATTAGAAAGTGTCCAAAGGAGGGCAGTGAAAATGGGGAAAAGGCATTTGAGGAGTGTCTGGGTGGTTTGGTTTGTTCAGCCTGGAGAGGAGGAGTCTGAGGGAGATCTCATCGCAGTCTGCAGCTTCCTCATGAGGGGCAGAGACTGACTGGGCTCTTCTCCCTGTGACCAGGGGCAGGGCCCAAAGGAACATCTGGAGCTGTGTCAGGGAAGGTTTAGCTTGGAGATCAGGGACAGATTCTTCCCCTTATGGCCTCCCCAGGGAATGGGCACAGTCCCAAGGCTGCCAGAGCTCCAGGAGCGTTTGGACAGTGCTCTCAGGGATGCACAGGGTGGGATTTTAGGGTGTTTTGAGCTGGGCTGGATGATCCTTGTGGATCCATTCCAAATAAGGACGTTCTGTGATTCTCTGAAGCTCTTTACAGGATCCCGTGGTGCCCATGGGGGAGGTTTTGCACAGAAGTTTGATGTCCCCAGTCTTCACTCTTCTCATTGACCCTGGCTTTGTTGAGTCTCAGCTGGGTTATTTCCTGCAGGTCTGGGCTGACACCTTCAGCTCATCTCCCAGGTGCTGGAAGTCACTTCTGTGCAGAGACAGCAGAGCAGGCCTGGAGGGGCTGAAAACAGAATAGCCACAGATGCATAATTTTGAGATGTATTTTGTGCAAATACGTGTATGAATGCAAAAAAATCTCTTAAGTAAACACACGCCTTGCAGGTTTTGTTCTCTATTGCACTATGAAAACAATTTGCCTTTAAGCAGCTCCCCCAGCCCACCTCTAGGAACCCTCTAATTTGAGACCAGCTGTGGGACACCCCTGAGGAAATACAGGGGAATGCTTATTTAACAGTAATTTTCTCCTTCTTACCGCTGATATTTTAGCTGGGGGAGGCTTTGTTTGGTTTGTGACCCGTAATTAGGCATTTGTGGTGGTGATCAGAGTCCAACTGCTGGCCTGGCAAAGGCAGGGCGACTTCATAGCAAACAAAAGTAGTGTAATTAGTTGTGCTGCTGGAGCTGGAGAAGGGACCACAGCTTGCAGGAGGGAGCCTTGGAAAAAGAACTTTTCCCTCAAATGACAACGAAGTGTAGGAACCAGAGGTTTGATTTACGACCCAGCTTTTAATTAGAAGGCAAAAGGAATGTGCCTCCCTTTGTTTGGATAAACAGTGTTGGGCTGGGGATGGTTTGAAGATCCCTCTCCACATCTCCCCTGTCGTGTCCTGATGTGTGGCAGCCCCTCTGATCAGTGCAGAGGTCGTGAACCCCTGTGAGGGACCTTCAATGCCACCAGCATATCCAGGAGTTGTGAATGCTGCTGGTGGGGCAGGAATAAAAGCAGGAATGAAATCCCCCTTGTTCCTTTCCAACCTGAGCCCTTCCTCCCATGCTCCTTTCATTTTGGTTTAATGACCCTTAGGCTCTGTCCTGTCCCATTCCGTGGTGGCAGCCTGGCTGGAGAGCGCTCGAGCTTTGATGGATTGCTGGTTGTTGGGCTCGTGTTTGAGGAGTTTTTGCTGGTTTTTGTGGGCCCCAGCCCATCTGGTGTCTGCGGGAGTGAAGACTTGTGTTGCCGTGTGGGATCTGTTCCTGCTTGTTCTGACACTTGTCTTTTTGTTTTGCTTTGGGGTTATTTCCTTTAACCTCCCAAACCCTGTCAGTGGCCTCTCACCTCTCCTAAATGAAACCATATGGAAGAGCTGCAGGTTCCTGGCCCTTTTTGGAATTAGAAAAGCTTTGATTGCTGGGTGAGGGGTGTAGAGATATGGACTGAAGGCTTGACCAGGGCAGTTAATCAAAGAGATTTGCCAAGTCCCCCTGGGATGCTGTGCCCAAGGTGACCCAAGAGACTCTTCCTGGCTGTGACAGCAGCAGCTAAACCCATAAACTTGACTGTAACCTGGTGGTGTCAAATCTAGGTTGATGTCAATGACTTTTTTCCGTGATTTGACTCGCATTGCTTGGATTTCTTCATCCTGGCCAATGTCACTGTGGCACCAAGGATGGTCTTTCATCCTCTAAACTAAAAGAGGCATTGAATTATAAAGAGTTGGGGTGCTGTTTGAATTCAAATCCCTCCCAAAAAGTAGATTTCCAGCTGGGTTGGTGTCCATACTTGACTAGAGATGTCAGGACTGTGTTTGTGGAGATATCCCTTAATCCCATGGAACATCACCCCTAAGGGTTGTTCATGCAGTAGGCACCAAGCTGGGATCCCCCTTGGAGCAGGGAACCTGGGAGTGTGCTGGAATCCAGTGGAACACTCCAAGGCTCTAAAGAGAGATGGTTTGGGACCCCAGGGGGTGCCCAGAGAAGCAAATCTGGAGAGGGAAGTTGGGAGCAAGTCCTCTGTGGGTTTCAGCTCTGGTTACACTCTGTCGTGCTGAACATGTTCTGCTGGTGATTCACAGGGCTGGGTCACTCTGGATAACAGAACAGCAGCTCCAGGGGGATTTTGGTGGCTTTGGGAAGCTTTGCTGAGGGCTGTTTTTCCAGCTGATGTGGTGCATTGGCCGAAGAGCCCAGCACACTCATCTGTGGCATCCTGGCAGTGCAAACCTCTGCTCCTCCTGCCAGCTGTGCTGGCATCCCACCCTGCTGAGCTCTGGAGTCATCCTTCGGACTTCTTGTAATTTCATGATTTTTTTTTTAACTGAAGCTGGCAATAAATTCCAGTGATGTCAGAGGAAAAAGGCTATCACTGAGACTGGCAGAGACCTCAGCATATGAATTTTTCAGGACCCCTCCTGATGAAATCTAATTAAACACCGCGACTGACACTGTGCAAATCTCCCTGTGTTTGTCATGTGGTTGATCAGGGCTGGGTTATCAGGGGGAGTTTATGGCTTGTGATTTCTGCTGGGGTGGATGTGGTTTCACACACCACAGGCACTTTGATCTTTCCCCCCCCAGTGCTCACAAGTTTCTGTGGGTTCCTCTCGGGTTTCCTGCGCCATCGATTGATCTCCTTGGTGTCTAAGGGAAGATGTTGAGGGTAGAGAGAGAGAACTTGAGTGATAAGGACACTTCTCCTGCCCTTCAGAGAGGCACCTGTGTTCTGGGAAGTGATGGAACCCTGGCATCCTGTTAGGCTGGAGTGTCTCTTACAATGAGAATAACTCATTTTGTTTTCTTATGGAACGGAGCAAAACTTTACCAGAAATAAATAAACCCAACCCAAACGCAGCCCCGTGCCAAATCAAAACTGATTGCTTCTCCCTCCTCTCTTTTTCAATGCAACAAACAAGCTGTGAAAGCTGTATAGTCTATGAAACAACCACTTATGGTTATTTGACCTCCTCCCCTCCCTTCCCCTCCTTCCTTTTTTGTTTTTGTTTAATTAGTTCTCCCAGATATTTCTACCCTGAGATGGAAAAGTCAAAATCTTTTGATGCTTTCAAGCCCCTTCTCCCCCTGTGATGATGCAAATGAATTCCCCAAATCCCACCTAAATTCTGAATTGGTAGCTAATTTTTCTATTAATGGAGAGAGAGAGGGGGAAAAAAAACAGAAAATGTTTCCAAATTTGTATGTCTGTTTTCCTGGCACGTCTGTCTTAGTCTGCAGTATGTGGAGAGGTGGGAGATCTTATGAGACTGCTGCCTTTAGTCTCTTTGTTAAACTTCTTCTGCCAGGTTAGCATTTTTGTCTGCTTGGAAGCTGGAGGATTGAACTCACCTGGGAGCCCCAGTAGTGAAATAAATTATCATAATGTATCAGGAAAAGAATTTATTTTAAGACGGTGAACAGTGCAGGACTGCCCTGGTGTATTACATCTGTTCATTCAGAGATGTAAAATACGGCTTTGGCTTTGGGGGCACATGACTGGGATATTCTTGTTTTGAAGGGAGGGGGCTGAGGAGATGCAGGTAAATATAACATAAATGCAGTCCCCAAAGCATCTTGACACTGATAGTAACTATAATAGCAAGATAAAGCTGAGCACTGATTGTTAATTTGTGATTTTTAAGCCAATTCATGATTTTTAAGAGGAATCTGGTTTTTCTTAGGGGACTGGCAGTGCTGTAAAGCAGAGGTGGAGGGCAGGAAATTGGAAGATCTGTTGTAATTAATATTCCAATGCTCTGCTTTAACAAATTGTCAGCACAACGAGAGTAAGTGCAGGTGCAGGGCTGTTCACCAAGCCCCGTTTTAGGATTAATTAAGGGATTAATCTGTAGCTTGAACCAGGGTTCCTGGCAAGGGGGATCTGAGCTCAACCCCTCCAGAAAAGTCTGAGCAGCTCCAGGCTGGGATGTGACAACAGGAGCTGAATACCCCCAAAGTCATTACACTGATTCTGCCATTTTTTTATTAACCAATATTGATATTCTGTGGTTTCTTTTCCCTCCTGGGGTTTTCACCTTGCCCATTTTGCAGCCCCTGCCTGCCTCCTGCCCTGTGGTGCAGCCGCTGTGCTGCTTCCTTCCCTGTTAAGGAAATCTCAGGCTCTTCCCTCTCCAAGCTCTCCCTGACATTGCCATGGAAGTGCTGCCCTTCTCCTCACTGCTAGGAAAGATGAGATCACTGGCACTAAATATATCCCCTTGTCCATGCCAGGGATGCTCTGGCAGACTCTGAAGTGACTTATTTTCTATGTTTTGTCAATTCTCTGTGGCAGGTGATTTCATTAGCTGCTCTTTAATTGCTCGCAGAGCTGAGCTCTTGCTTTTTGCTGTTTTCACCCTCCCGATGGGAAGGTGCTGGTGGCCACCTCGCAGTTCCCCCCTCCATGTCAGCCTTGTCACCCAGTTCCCAAATCTACTTCTCAATTTTTATTTTTTTATATAAAAACAAGCTGCAAAATTTGGAATTGGAGTCAAACTCACAGAAAGTTCACTCTCAGGATTTCAGGCTGTGGTGGGATCTGCTCCCAGTTATGTTCCCTGTGTGATCTCTGGATGATCTCAGGCTTGTCTGTCTGCTCTCCCTATTTATCCTGCAGTTATTAAAATGAAGAGGGGCGTGGGAAGATGATGTTTGGGGCAGGACTGAGTCCCTCCTTCCCAATATCTGGACTGGGGATGGTGTCTCAGCAAGGTTTTTTCCATATATATTCACTAGGCCAGTCAGTGTGTGCTCCTCCTGGATCATCCTCACATCTGCAGCGTTTTGTGAGCAGTGTGACCTCCATCTCTGCTGTCCTGTCATCTGTCCCCTTTTTCCACCTTGCCTGAATGTCCTTTTAACTTGCTTTTTAGGATATCCCAGTTTTCCCTCCTCCATCTCCTCTGTTCCTTACCCACAAGCAGCTCCCTTCAAGCCCCCACAATTTTGTTATTCCTGGGGCGACCCTTTGGCTCTGTTCACCTTTGATGTCCATTTACACTTTGATCAGACTAAAACGTAAGAATCCTGAACTCAGTTCCTGCTTTGCTGCTGACTTTTATGGACCTGGCTTTTGGAGAGTGGGGTTTCCGTCTCATTAAATGGGGAAATCTCCATTCCCAGGAAGTTCTGCCAACTTCCTTCCCACTCCAGGGAGAGGAATCAGACCTTTTAGCACACCCCTCATTCTGCTAGAGAATGAAACTGCCCTAAACCAGGGCAGGTGAATTATGTCCAAAAAGGTTCTTTTTTTCTCCATTAGAGCTAAGGGGAGCTGAGGACAACTTGTTCAGATGTGAACATCCCTTATTTCTCTGGTTCCTGGCTGTAAGTGACAGTAATGGTGTTTCTCTGCTTTGATAAAGGTCTCATCAGCAGTTTGTGGTCGTGAGGTGCTTCAACATTATGATAATAGAAAAGCTCAGTGCAGGGTTATTTTATGCAGGGTTTTCCTACTGGAAGTTTGATTAACATGTTCAGATGGAACCATTTCTTTTGGTCCTTTGTATTTTCTTCATTCTACTGCAGGTGGGATTCAACCTCTTCTGTGAAGGTCAGGGGCTCTTACCTGGGCCGGGCACCTGGAGTTGGCAAAGAATATAGAGGGGGTGGCTTGAGAGTAGGGACATTGAGCTGCAACTTCATCTCAGGTGGTTCAGGGGGAAAAAAGGGGCTGGAACAGACCTGGCAAATCAGCACCCCCTAATCCATGGATTCCTTTTGATGCTGTCACAAACTCTGCCTAAATTGATAAAAGCTGAGGGGAAAAAAACCTTTAGTCTTGCTTAAAATGGAAAGAAAGCTGTAGAATTTATGGCATCTGCAGCGACCAGGGGCACTGCCAGCGAGTTCAGGGAGTTTAGGAGTGGCTGAGGAGGCTGGGATCTCACTGGGATCTCACATCTGACAGTCACAGCCGAATTTTGCTGCACCAGCACACAGCGCACTTGAGGATATTTTGGAATGCCCAATGTACTCCCACGTGATTTGGAGACTCCAGTTGGCAGGATGGAGGTGGATTAAAGAAGCAAGGAAGTATTTAGGCATGCAGAGATGAAATCAAGATGCTTTCAGGTCTGTGATTCCAGCTGCAGGAGGCCCAGACACCCAGGAACTTGCAGCCAAAAGGGCACAAGTAACTGGAGCAGGCAGACCCTGAAAGGGGTAAAGGTGGAGAGGAGCAAGTTCCGTAGATGGAGTGGATGGGAAAGGCCAGCTTGGGTTGGGGGTGATGTGGAGAGCACGAGGGGTGGTTAGAAAAAAACTCAGTGTGACATCATGGCAGGGCAGGAAGCCTGGATCTATTCCTGGCTCTGTTGCTGATTGCAGCACGACCTCGGGCAAATCACTCCCCTCTCCCCATCCCTGCTCTGCTCTTCCCTGAGCCCTTCAGGGAATGAATGGGCTGTCACTTGGAATGAGCCTGTCCTGAGCACAGCCGCCCTTTGATTTCATCCTGGTGCTTCCCAGGCAGCCGATCCTGGGGTTCAAAGCTGGGTGGTGTTGGGGTTCAGCTGCTTTCAGATGCAAAAATTCCCATGTGCAAAAATTCCCTGATGGGAGTGGGGGCTCCTCCCGTGTGTGTTTGTGCAAGAGCTTGGGCTGAGCTCTGTCAACACGTGGCTTTCCCCAGCTCCCTGTGCATCCCTGATTTCCTTGCCCCCTCCCAACAGGTTGGTCATAAATTAGGTTCTGATGTGGGGATTGAATTTCACTCCAGCTGCCGGAGCTGTGGCACATCTGGGGTCCTCCTGTGGTTAATGGCTTCACAAAAATGAAGCAATAAAGGTTGTGATGGCTGTGTTTTAACCCCGTGGCCCTCCTTCTGCTCAACAGGAAGGCTTCCCTGGAACAGTTAAAAACCTGCTGTCTGCATTTAAATATCTCCCAGTGATGTGCCATCTTTGAGCAGCTTTTTATGAAGTGACTTGAATTTTGAAATTTAACAAAGCTGGAGCATTTTTTCGTTCAGGTTTTCTTTCACAAAAGATGAACTTGTTGTCTTTAGGCTGTAAAGAACCCCTTGTCTCTAAATTATGCCATGATTTATCATTTATATACAACAAAGATATTGGTGTAAAAGAAGAAAAGAAAAAAAAACCAAACCCACCTCACTTTGAGATTTTTCTGTGTAAGTCAGTAATGCTCTTTTTAAGGGATGTTTTGTCTGTGAAGAGCAGTTCCCAGCTCTGAGCACCAATGATCCGTTCCACTCTCTCACACACTCAAAGCCATGGTCAGGAAAACTCAGATGTGACTTTGGGCACTGAGATCTTGCTGCATCAGAAATGCTGATGTTTTAGAATGTGTGGATTCTTAGAAATCAAAGTGTCTTTTCCCAGTCCTCCTCTCTTGAAAAATACCAATTCCCTAAAAAAAATCTCTACTGTTTTTTGAAGGGAAGATTGGGTGTTCTGTAGTCTCTGTTGGGTGCTGTGGATACTGCTGAAGGTGCCACTCTGATTCTCCAGCTGGAGGATTTGCCTGTCCAGCAGATCAAATCAATAAATGTACTTATCCTCCCAGCTCTGCTGACACGTGTGGAAGTGGGACTGTCTTGGAGTTGCAGAGAGAGCAAAACCATTCAGGCTCTGAGCTAAAGTGGATTTACCTGGAGAAGAGGCAGATATTTAATTTTGAGAGTGGTTCACGTCACCTCCTAGCCAGGATGTCCTTGTGTGCACAGTCAGTGGAGTTCAAAGCACCATTTATGCCACCCCTTGGAGATATCTGCCTATTTTCTACATAAATAACTCCAGTCCTTAAGGGGAGAGTAATGAAATTCCCTTCCTGACATGCTGCAGGGGTGACTTCATGGGGGACACCACAGCAGAAACTCTGGACTTGCACCGAGCTGCACAACAGGAATAAACTTCAAGGTCCCTGGGCTGACAGCAAAATTATTCCCTTACTCACAGAAGTTGTCCTTAACAAGTTATTCTGCTGCACTGGAGGAAAAGGGGTTTTCCCCTGACCCTGTTCCCACCCTGAATTGTGTTTTACCCTTGGTCCCACCATCTTCAGAATGCGCTGATGGTGCTTGGTGTGCCAAATTCTTGTTAAAAGGCAAGTAAGGCATGGCAGACACGCACTCAGTGGAGATAAACATCTCTCATTAATTTATTTAACTCACTATTAATGGCAAAGGACGGCCTTTCACTCACCTGTTATGAAGTGTATTGACTTCCCTTCCACAGGTTTCCAGGAGATTTGCTGCTCCAGCACAAATCCTGAGAGGGCCCTGGGTCAGTTTTTGAGGAGCAGGGGGGTTGATGTTGGAGCTAATGAGCTTGTTATGAGACATATCCTGGGATCTCTGGCAGCTCCATCCTCTGCCACCGTGTCCAGCCAGTCTGCAATTAGGAGCAAGGTCTGTGACACTGCTTTATCCTAAATCTGCAACGAGACAGAAATGTCTGATTTTCACTGAAGACACAGAAATGCCTGATCTGCAGAGTGGGAACGAATTTATCTTCTTTGTGACTCAAAATCTTTAGAAGTCCCCAAGGACTTACCTTTAAAAATTGGATATTTTTTTTTTGGCAGAGCCGCTGCCCATTTTTTCCAGGGATTCAGAACTCAGAACGGTGTTAGCCCAAGTAGTTGGAGCTGTAACCCTGGGCAGAGTGCTCATGAGAGCTTGTTAGGTAATTGATATTGATAAATTGCTGTGGTAGAAGGTAAAAGATTATTCTGGATGGCTGTGATAGATGCAGACACACAGACCTGGGGCCACGTTGCCTCCTTGCCATGGAACCACGGAGAGGTTTGGGTTGGGAGGGGTGTTAAAATCATCCAGTTCCAGTCCCCTGCTGCAGGCAGGGACATCTCCCACTGTCCCAGGTGCTCCAAGCCTCATCCAGCCTGGCCTTGGACATGTCCAGGGATGGGCAGATGGCTCTTGACTGGAGCTGGAAAAGCTCAGTCATAATTCAGAGTGCAAATCCAAGATGCCAGAGCATTCCTGCAAGTGATTCCCTCTTCTTTGATCCTGATTAGTTAAATCAAGGAATACAGGTATGGGAGTGAGCTCAAAAAAATCCCCAAAGCAAAGCCACTGCAGGCAAACCATTCCTCTGGGATGCTCCCATTAACTCAGCCACTGCAGAGTCTCAAGCCTGGAGTCCAGTGGCCTCTGCCTGACGTGGATCATTTCTGACTGTTGGGTTTGCAGGTTTCACCCTTATTTTATTTTAATGAATGTCACCAGCCTGGGAGCTCTGTCCTATAGCTGGGGACTGCTCTTCTGGGGGATTATCCAGCCATTGTCAGACCATTCATCTGAATTACCCCATTCATTTCAGCCCTATTCACTCCCAGACATCCATTATCCTCACCTTTCTTTCCCTACCATGAATATCACCCAAGCTGCTCTTTCTTCTTGCCCTGGAAACTTTAAATATAGATAGATATGTTAATTGGTATCATTACAACATAAGGTCCCAGTCACCCTGCAGTTCAGGGAACATTTCGTGTTGCCATTTAAATGATGAGGGTTTTTTTTTCCCTTTTTCTTTTTTTTTTTTCCTTTAAAGCCACTGACAGCTACTTGTGTTTAATTCATTTTGATTTTGTTAGGAGGGGGAAGTTATCAGGATCGTATCATTAAAAATGCATGCTTGGGTTATTCATGCATGTTTCATATATCCCTGTGTATGATCCATCATATTCACCATTAGCCAATGGGGATACCAAGAGGAAAGGGTCTGCTGAGCATACACATAATTCAATTACACCCATGACGTCACGTTGATTGGATTCTTAATGACACCTCCGAGCCGTGCTGGGAAGAAGGAGGGTTCCCATGATGGGAAGAAGGAGGGTTCCCACCGAGGCTGCCTGTGCCTGGGAGCACAAGGTTCGTGCTGCTGATCCGGGCTGGCAGAAGTTTGGAGCTGGGTGTAGGAGCTGGGCAGCTGCTCTGGAGCTGAAGATGTGAAGCAGCTCAGGCAGCGCGGCACGAACCCTGGAATTCTGGAAACTTAGATTTTGGGGTTTTTAGTATATAGTAATACATGTGAGTCAAGATGGAGGGCTTTGGGCACTGTCTGAGTCCTTCTTCCCCTCCTTCTTCTTCTTTCTCTTCCCCTCCTTCTTCTTCTTTCTCTTCCCCTCCTTCTTCTTCTTTCTCTTCCCCTCCTTCTTCTTCTTTCTCTTCCCCTCCTTCTTCTTCTTTCTCTTCCCCTCCTTCTTCTTCTTTCTCTTCCCCTCCTTCTTTCTCTTCCTTCTTCTTTATGGGTTTAGGTCTTTTCTGTAATTGGGTAAAAACCTTCTTCACACCTGGGTGCCCCAGGAGTTGTGCTGCTTGGACTTTAACAGAGAAATGAGATGTTCTCCCTGCTGTTTTAGCAAAGGGCTCTCACCAGGACAGCAGTCCCCGTGACAGAGGGACAGTGTGTCCCTCCTGATCTGGGATAGCTCTGCTGGCTCTGGAGCACTGGTTTGGTTAAAAACCTCTTCTCCTGGCTGGCTGATGTGCAGCAGTGCATGGTGGAACTGTCTGCAGCTGAGGAGGGAGAGAGAGACAGACAGGAGGGAAATAGATTGATTTTTGATTGATTGATTTAAAGACGATGTAGCTGGTGGCAGCTTTATCCTCTCCTCTTGTCACAGAATTCTGACTTAGGGTAAATCAGTAATTACACCTTCCTTCCCCTTCACCTCCACGATGGTCTTTCACCCTGTTAGTGAAATGAATCCCTGCTTTCCAGAGCCTGCTGGCAATATCCATAAAGAGGCAGTGCCATTCCTGGGGCTCCAGGGCACAGGTCAGGGAATGTAAAATGTCCATTATTTTGATAGCAAGGACGGGCTCCGTCTGTGACAGGAGAGGTTCGGGCTGGATATCAGGAAAAGGTTCTTCAGCCAGAGGATGTTTGGGCACTGAACAGGCTCCTCAGGTAACGGGCACAGCCCCAAGGCTGCCAGAGCTCCAGGAATCTTTGGACAATGCTCTCAGGGATGCACAGGGTGGGATTTTTTGTGTGGTCCTTTTTGGGGCTAGGAACCGGGCTGGATGCTCCTTGTGTGTCCCTTCCAGATAAGGATATTTTACCTGTGATCCTCCCTAAGGCAGCACTGGGATGCTGATCTCAGTTTGGGTGTCATGGCACTGCTGCTCCTTGGCATCAATCAGATGGAGCAGGGATTGCTGATGCAGAGTTTTCTTTGATGGTCCTAAAAAAATAAAAAGAGGGAGGCTCGGCATCCCTCACTGCCTCTCACTTCAATATATTTAAAAATAACTCCTCTGTGAGCATGTCCCAGCACCTCTCTGCCTCAGCACTTTTGAAGCTCTGGTGCATTCCAACCCAACACTGGATTATCTCCATTTTATTGGTGCTGGCTCACAAGCTGAGAGAACTAAAAAACAAAATCTCTCCTGATGGTCATGGCTGGGAGAAGAAATTGCTCCTGCTGCTGGCTCCTCCTGACTCCCAGACCTCTGCTTTAAGCACGTGAGCATCCCAACTACCAATCCCATTGATTTTCAATTATGGCTCAAATGGAAGTGGTTGTAGCTTTGTGTTTACCCTTGGGAGACTTTGCCTTGTCATTGTTGCTGAGGAGCAAGCGTGGGGAAATTCAGGGCTGGTGTGGATGTGGGGCTGGGAACTCATTCCTGGGCAGAAATGGGAGTCACCACTGCTGGCTAAAACAACAAAATCCCTTTTTATGGGACCGGATGTGCTGTTGGGGGCAGTGCAGGAGGGTGTGGCACGAAGAAATCATGGCTATAAATACAGAGCCAGTGTGGTGTGGCACGGAGTTATTGTTGGCATGGGAGTGGGGTATTTTTAAATGATGTGGGGAGACTTTATTTCAAATGGGAGCAATGCTGGACCTTGCTGGCATGTTCAGGACAGGCCAGGCAGGAGGCACATGAGAAGTTGGAAGCTGCAAAATTCACACTCTCCCTTCCCTGGTTTGTAGCTTGGGCAGTGTTTGCCGTGGCTGCTGTGAGCAGGTGGATGTGAGGGTGGCCTGGAACCAACACAGTTCAAGGTTTGAAGGTTCCTCCCTCCTTGGATTTCTCAGCAGTTTGGCAAAGGCAGGAAATATTGAATCCATTCCCTTGGCTGGGGATGCAAAGGAGTTAAAATACTTATAGAGCCAGGTTAGGATTATGGAATCATGGAATGATTTAGGCTGGAAGGGACCTTAAAGATCATCCAGTTCCAATCCCTGCCTTGGGCAGGGACAACTTCCACCATCCCAGGTTGTTCCAAGCATCCTCCAGCCTGGCCTTGGAGACTTCCAGGGATCCAGGGACAGCCACAGCTTCTCTGGGCACCCTGTGCCAGGGCCTCACCAGCTGCCTGTGAAAAAAAGTTACTTTTCCTCTTTTTTAAAAGCTTCCTTTATGCTCTGCAAGGGGCTCTGAGGTCTCCCAGGAGCCTTCTCTTCTCCAGGCTGGACACCAGAGCAGAGGGGCTCCAGCCCTTGGAGCATCTCCTGGACCCTCTCTGACATGTCCATGTCCTCTGCTGAGGGCCCCAGAGCCATGTGTGATTGTCCAGCTGAAGTCTCTCAAGGGCTGAGTGGAGGCCCCATCTTTCAGGGACTCCCTGCAAAAGCCCCCCAGACCCAAGGATTATTGATCTCCTCAGCCTGTCCAAGAGCTGGGATGAATTTCCCAGGGTCTGGACGTGCCCTGCCCCACGTGTGTGCCCGTGCACTCGTGCCCTGCTTCCAGAGCAATGCTGTGTTTGTTCCCTTGCCTTGCCCTGAGAGCCATCAGGGTGTTATTTATAGCAGCTGGGCAGCTGGAGCCCGGCTTGGGTTTCCATCACCTGCTTCCCTTCCCTGCATCTGAGGGTACAGCAGGGCTGGATTTCAGCCTGGGGTGAGGTGCTGACCCTGACCCATCGCTGCCCGTGGCCACAGGGCTCTGTCCTCATCCTCGTTTTCCCCTCAGGGCAGAGCCTGCAGGGAATGAAATGCAGCAAGGGCCTGAATTATGTAGTGCAGGATGCTCTTAGTAAGGACTAAAGGGAATATTCTTCAAGGTGCTCCTAGAGCTCCACGCTTTCTGTGTTTGGTATGAGCCAAACCCACTTATTGTTAACAACATAAAAAATGAGCAGCGTTTCTGTGCAGGAGCAGGGTCTCTTTGGGGTGGTGCTGCCCTTTTGAAGGTCCAGCAGATCTTTTTGGGGTGCTGCAAGTCAGTGTTGAGTACTCCTGAATGGTAGGAGGAGAGAATCTCTGTTAAATGGAATCAGGATCCTCACCGGGAAGGTACTGGGCTGCTCTGAGCTGTGGTTTTATCTCACTTCTTCTCCCTGGGGAGGAGCAAGCAGCCCCACCCACCTCTTTTCACTCCCTTATCAGCAGCATCTGGCATTATCACATTTGTTCTATCTCCTCCATGCAGTGCTGACACCAGAGGACATCTCCCAGGGTTGACAACAGGGTGAGGAAGTGGGGAATTAGCAAAGCCTGGATGCAGGAGTCTCCATGAGGGTTTCCTTTCCAGCCTGAACACCAGCCCCGTGGTGTCCAGGGGGTGAGCACGCTCCTCCTGCCTCTTCCATGGATATCTGCTCCTCTGGAGGATGCACACTCTGACCACGTGCTGGCAATAACCAGGAGACTGTGGCCATAGTAAGGAAAAATAAATGGACTTTTT
>VYXD01001826.1:1006088-1026167 GCA_013397195.1 Hylia prasina | reverse complement strand
AAATTTTTTTTTTTTTTTTTTTTTTTTTTTTTTTTTTCCAGGGATGCTGCAGAGAGCTATAATTTGTATTTTTTCAGCCTGAGTGTGCCTGTGAGGAGGGGTAACAGAGGTGGAAGGGCTGCAGCTCGATTTTAGGATCCCTTTCCCTGTTTTTTTTTTTTTTTGAGTCCCAGTTGGAAACAGCTCCCCACAGTGGCTCTGCTTCAAACCCTGCTCCTTGGCGCTGACTCCGCATCCCGGTGGGAGGCCCTGACTCTCCTGAAGTTCACAACCTTCCCTCCCTGCCCGTGGCAGCTCCTGGAGCTGCACCACTCCCTGGAAAAGTGCTGTGAGCTCCCTCCTCCCGCTGGGGAAATGCCCTTTGTAATGCTCTGAGCTTTTGTTTTTCGCATGAGCTGTGTTGGGGTGAACTTGGCCAGGCTGCCAGAACATCATGAATAAGTTAGGAGGGAAGCTGTGCTCGGGGTGTGCACAGGCAGGGAAAGCAGGCTTGGTGCTCAGACAGCCTCCAGAGTGCCTTGTGGTGGCATTTTATACCCCTTTTACATTTATACCCTCGTTAATCCCGCATTTCTTCATGAGTCTTCACTGGTCTTGTGTTTCCCCAGACCTTTGCACCAGGTCTGCAAATTTTGGTGCCCTGTCCTGATATCTCCATGTCTAAGACATTTCTTGCTTCCAACAAAATGTCCTCAAGGCACAGAGTTCATGACAGAGTTCTGTGTCTCCTCGACCCCTCTGCCACCACAGCATCCCCTTGTCCAAGGCTCCTCCTGGGGGCTCTGGTTTTCCCACCTCAAGAGAGAAATGTTGAAAAAGGTAGAGGGGACAGTGTGGTCATTCACTGCCACCAAATGCATGTGGCCCTGTGGTTATTTTTATTTCTTAAGTGATTTTCCCAGGAGATGCAAAATCTGTGAGGATGAGGTGAAATTTCCCTCTTTGCTCTTTCTAAAACCGTCTTTGCAGAAGAGTTGGCCTGATGAGGAGCACCCTTCTCTTCCAGGGAACATCTCAGCTCTCCTTCTACTCAGCTGCTGGTGCTTTTTGATTTCTGAAGTCCAAGAGTTCTCAGTCTCAGGGATGTCTCGGTGTCAGTGAGGTCAGCCGCACCTTGCTCTGCTCCCAGCCTCTGATGCACCAGCCAGATATGTTTTGTCTCTTTTGCAGTTTATCCTGTTCTCCCTCTGTCTTTGAGCCCCTTGTCACCATGATTTCATTCATGCTGTCCCCGGAGGGTCATTGCCAGTCACCTCTCTGCAGTTATTTCTGCACAGTTGGGGCTTTGTAATGAAAAACAAAACTCTCGATCTGCTTCGTTCCCAGAGCTGCTGGATTAGTTCCTGATTTCTTCCTTGGCTTCATTTCAAACCACAGCAGGTCAAGGAAGGAGGTAGATCAATGTCCTCTCCAAAATGTGACCTGCTCCGTATCAGGAGGACTTTTCTGACCCCACACTGCTACATCAGGATTGTTGAAGGGTCAAGGAGCAGAGCTCTGCCCCATGGTATGGAGATATGGGACTGGAAAGGGTGATTTGGGTCAAATCTCTGTCCCTGCCGTGCCACTCCCTTGTTCTGATTGCAAACCTTGCAGGCTCCATCCTCGCCTTCATCTGCTTCTCCTGCTTGCCCAGCCAAGGGTTCCTCACTGCTGGTGGTGCCACAGGGATGGAGCTGGTGTGTGGGACAGGTGGGATGAGCTGGACCTGAACTGAGCCCCAGGAAGGTGCCTCTCCACCAGGTGTTGTCCCTGCTGGAGCCCAGAAGTGACATCCTGGGGCTGGGCCCTTTTTTACTCGATGTGGGGAGAGCAGATCACCCCAAACAAGGAGAGGGTTTTCCGTCTGTCTGCACAAAGTTGGTGAGATCAGGATCCCCAAGTGCTGCTTTGTGCAAGGTGTCTGTGGGATGCAGCTGCTCCTTTAATCCCCACCTCAGAGTGGGGATGCAAAGCCACGAGTGTCACAGGATCATTGTCCCAGAGTCAGCTGGGTTGGAAAAGACCTCCAAAGTAATCAAGTCCAACCTGTGGCCACCTTCTCAACTAAAGCAGAGCACTGAGTGCCTCCTCCAGTGGTTCACCTCTAGGGATGGGGACTCCAACACCTCCTTGTGCAGCCAATTCCAGTGTTTGACAGCCCTTTCCATGAAGACATTCCTCCTGATGTTCAACCTCAGCCTCCCCTGTTTGCTGTGGTGGGAAGTGACTCCAGCTTTGGAGCAAAGCTTAAAAAATCGCCTCTCCCATGGTTTTTTCGTAAAGAGCAGCAAAAACTGCACTGAGCATGTCTTTCCTATAAGTGCTTCCACCAGGAATATTTGACAGAGATGTGTGCTCACCTCACACAGAGCAGCCAAATTTGATGAAGGGATTTACTAGCAGGCAATATGAAATGTGCTCCTGCTGCTGCCTCCTCTGATTTCGTGGTGCAGGGCAGGGTTAGTTTTGCCTTTCTGTTTCGTTTTGGGTTTTAGGTGCTCCTCTGATGGCTGCTTTTTGTTCTGCTCTGTGTCCTGGGGGAGCTGAGTCAGCACAGAGCACCCAGCCCCTGCTCAGAGGAATTTCCACTGGTTTTGTTCGTTATTTTGAGTACAGCCAGTTCTGCTTTGCCTTTAATAGACAAGCAGGAAATACCTCTTGGTCTTCTCAGATAGCTGAGTCCATTGCTTGGAGGAGAGGGGAAGCTCATAGGAAACTGGTGTTTGAGTGATTAGCAAACAGAACATGATTTTGTTGCAAACGTAGCTCTTGATACCCGAGGTGTCAAATACTCTGAGTAATGATCATGTTTTAAATATAGTTTATAACTTTCTTCTCGTGCATACACCGCCTACTGCATCTGCATGGTGGAATTTACACCCAGGGCGGCCGTGTAGAGATGATGTCTCTGTATAATTACACCTCCAGAGGAAGAGAGAGATCTGTCCCTGTTTATTTTTAAATATTATCTACATCTGTGTATCTAAAGAGAGAGGGTTCTACGCAGATGGAATCTCTTCCAGGTCATGTTTCAGTAATAATTACAGCCTAATGATGCTGCGGCTATTTTATTTTATCTTGTATTATTTTAGCTGCTCCTAATAACTGCTAATTTCCCAACCACAAAGGTCACGGCGGGGATGAGAATAAACACGTCGTAAACTGGTTGTAGTAAATAAATCCACTCCCCAGAAGCCGTGGTAGTGAGCACAGTGACAGTGCAAGGACTAGGAGAACACTCCTCTTCTGCCTGCATTAATGGCAGCTGTGCAGTGAAAGATCAGACTGTGGCAATTGATTGAGGCGTCCTTGATGTGAGGTTAAACTCCTAGTAAGTGATGTGTAGCTACAGGACCCTTTTTACAAGACCTGAGATAAAGTTACGCACTGGTTGCACCTCCAGCAACACCTTCAGCTTGGATTTGTAAAGCTCCATCACTATCCCCTTCCTCCTTGCCTGCTGTGTTTGGGTGTTATGTGTCTGCTGAGGTTTTCCTGAACTTACTTCCTGCACTGGGGGAAAAATCAATCTGCTCCCTGTGCCATAAAATGTCCTCTCTGATTGCTTTTGGAGACAGGAGGCGAGCTTTGGAGAGACTCAGTACCACCAAAATCTCACCCTGAAAACTGTGACTGAGAGAGTTGCTTCCATTTTATTTGTTTGGGCTCCTGGTTGAGGAAAACGTGATGGGCCACAGAGGGCTGAGGCTGAATGGCTGCTTGGTGTAAGGAAATTACCAGAGAATCCCAGAATGGTTTGGGTTGGAAGGGACATTAAAGATCATTGAATTCCACCCTCTGCCAAGGGCACGGACAACTTCCAGCGTCCCAGGATGCTCCAAGCCCCATCCATCCTGCCCTTGGACACTTCCAGGCATCCAGGGGCAGCCACAACTTCTCTGGGCAACCTGTTCAGGAAATTCAGGAACAGTCTTTGCTCCACACTGCCAGGGATAGAGCCCGTGGAGGGTGATGAGCTGCTGGCTGTGCCAAGGATTAACTGGAGAGGGAAGGTAATCCCAGAGCAACAGGTAGGATATGCTGAATTTGCAGGACAGAGAGCCCCTCCCAGAGTGAGGGATTGAGCTGCTGAGGTGCCAATACCTTCACACAGAGCAGTTTATTTTGGATGTGAGTCTGGGCTGTGCGAAGCAGTCATGGTTTGGTTTGGGTTTTTTTTAGCTGAAAGTGTAAAATCCTGGTCCTACTGAAATTGCTGTCAGGGTGAACAGCCCTGGGGATGTCTGCAGGAATTCTGTGGAAGTGGAATGAAGCATCTTTTGTGGAGAGAATGCTTGTGGGAGGAGGGGAATGGATCGTTCTCACCTGCTCCCATCCTGCTTTCTGCACCACTGCTCACATCTCAGTTATCTCCACCACGGCGTTGTCTTTTCCCTCCCCCTTCCCACTCCTCTCCACCAACTGTGCTGGCTCTGGAGGAGATAAAGCACGGCCTGACACATTTCTGTCTGCAGCTCTCCTCCTGCATGGCTGGGCTTCTCACACCTACCTGCTGGGAGGAGCAGCTTTGCTGGCTGCTGGGCTGGTGCCACGCGATCCCGCTCCGAGCCCTCCGAGGTGGAACGTCCATGTGAGACAGGGAGCACCCCTGGTGCTGAGGCAGGAAAAACCTTAATGTTTCAGGGGCTGCTGGCTGAGCTGGCTGCTTGAACACCTTTTTCAGCTCCACTGAGGGTCAGTGTTTCTGCAGGGTGGGTGTTGGAGCGAGATGGGGAAGCTCTGAGCTTGTCCGGCCCCATAACTCTGTGTTCAAACTCTCAGTCATTATCCTTCATTATCCCACCCAAAACCATTCCATGACTCTGTTTCTTCCTCTGGCTGGGGAGATGGGGTGGGTTTGGGGTGGCTGGAGGTCTCTTTGGGCAACAGCAGCCTCTCTCTCTCACACCCCTCTATCATTTCAAGCAATACCTTCACACACTATCTGAAGGGATTTTTTGCATCCAGAGAACCCCCTGGATGTGTCCTGGATATGCTGGGAGCTTCCAGCAGGTGACAGGTGGTGTTCCAGGATCCCACTAGGGCAGCCCTTGGCTCCTGGCCCTTCCCTCCCTCCTTTCCCATAGTTTGGAAACACCAGGAGCAGGGAGAGAGTGACAGGCAGTGCTGTGTGAGCACCCCGTGCTTGTGCTGCTGTTTTCCATTGATAATTCATCCCGGGGATCAGCATTCACAATTAATTCAATTAAAGGGGCCTCATCACTCATTTATGAGCCAGGGAGGCTTACAAAGGGCTGTGCACAGGGCACATCTCTTTGTGTGCTGAGGATGGAGTTGTTTCTAGCTGGGTGCTGTTCTTGGGGTGTCTCTGGTCTGTGGTGGGGGACTGGGCATCAGACTGGGGGCTTGTGTAGTGATGTAGCAGGGAAGCCTGACCTAACACTGAGCTGTGCTTTTGGCATGATTGGTGAAGTTTTGGGTCAGATCTAAACCATTTTAGTGGGGCATTGCAGTGCAGGGATCCCTCCTGGAGGTGCACAGGTGAATCTGTCTCTGGAATCCTCAGTTCAGCCCTTCTAACTTTCATAACAGCCCCACATTTTATATGTTTTCCTCTCCAGCTCTGTGATGAAAACGCTTTTTGTGGTTTTCTCACAAGACTACATCCTGCCTCTCACAGATTTTAGCTCTCTGTCCCTGTCCTCACTTGCATCCTGCCCCTCAGACCCTCTGTCCCCTCCAGGCAAAGCTGAAGGAGATCATTAAAAGAGCTCTTCTCTCTCTTCTTCCACATCCACACTGAGTCTGTGGCTGTTCTATCAGCTGTTTTCCAGCTGAGGATTTGGGCTCACACCAGTGATCACCTGGAACATGGGTCTTCAGCTTTCCAGATTCTGGCTCACAATCTTTCTCTTGGAATGAGCTGGGAAGGGAGGGAAATGCTTGGCTTTTGCACCCAGGTGAGGCTGGATTTTTTTGAGATTTGGGAAATTTGCCTGACAGTGCAAAGGTGGTGTAAAAAAAGGTGATTACTCCACCCTTGATGCCCTTGGGAACTGGGTAAACACTCTAGGTAAATCAAAGTCCACCAAACATCAACAGGATTGTGTCACCTCCTGGGCAAAGTTACCTGTGAAAATGATTTCTGGGTGACTTTCCGCCTCAGATTGCTTTTCCTCCTTTTATTGTGGCTGCTTGAGGTTCTCCAATCACCATCACAGCTCCACTCCATCTCCAGGATAATGAGGATGGAGCACCTTGCTGTGCCAGCTCAGGGTGGCAGCTGCTGGTACCCCACATTTCCTAGAAGTGACTTGACAGGGAGCTGTTCCCAGACTCTGTCCTTTTCCTTCCTTATTTCTGAGCAAAAACATAATTTTGACAGGCCAGTGATGCAGAAAATAACTTGCTGCTCTCCAACTGTTGCATCCCTTGACCCCAATTAGAATGTGGTGCATGTAGAAGTGTCAGCTCCTTGCTTTCTCTCCGCTCCCTGTCTCCCTGACCAAAATTCCCATTACAAAGATGACACCTGAGTGCTTCACAGGGCTGAAAGAGCCACTGACCAAAGACAGAATCAGAGTGGATGTGAAGTCCAGCTCCTCTGGGGGTTCTCTGCCCTTGGTTTGAGGCAGGAGAACTGTCAGGAAGGAGCATGGTGGCGTTTGTTGATGGTTGGACTGGATGATCTTAGAGATCTTTTCCAACTGTAATGATTTTAGGATTGAATAAGGTATTCCAACCTATGGGAATATTTCCTGTTCACCTGCCTTTATAGGGGTGGGCCTATAGAATTGACTTATTGATTGAAATGTAAAGTTTCAAGGCTGAAACTAGGGACACTCCCTTGGCTGCCCCATCCCTAGGAGTGTCCAAGGCCAGGCTGGATGGTGCTCTGAGCTCCCTGGGATAGTGGGAGGTGTCCTTGCCTGTGGCAGGGGGTGGAACTGGATGAGCTTGAGGGTCCCTTTCAACCCAAGCTGTTCTGTATTCCATGATAAATTTCTGTGTTCCTTGCAGACCTCCAGCTTGGTGTTAGAGCTTTTCAACAGCTGATGCCCTAAGGGCTGTGAAGGATGAGTGTCTGTGGAAGGGGTGTGAGGCAGCCTGTGGATCAGTGGGATTTCAGTGGGATTCAGCCCATTTCAGTGGGATTCAGGACCATCCAAAACTCCTGTTCTTTCACCACCCCGTGACCCTTCATTTCCAGGACCCACTGGGCAGCTCCCTCACGGTCTCTTGCAGGCTTGGCATGAACCCTGAGGCCAGGAGAGGAGAGAGCAGGGCTGGGTTTGTGCCTGAGCTGGCTCTGACTTCTCCTCCCACGGCTCTGAGAGCTGAGCTGTTGGGATGTGACGTTTCCAACCCTGGCTGCCTCTCCTCAGGTTATCTGTGATGCAAGGGGATGGCAGGAGGGCAGACTTCCAGGCTGTGACTCATTCAGTCTTTTCCCACTGCTGCTGTAATTCAAGTGGAAATCTCAGAAGATGGTGAAACCTTCAGGCATGTGAAAGATGCCAGGATTTGAGTGCATATGAATGAATCCAGGGCTCGTTTTTGAACTTGGAAAAGCAGGATAGGCCTGCTGTGAACTCCTTGCCTCTGCCTGCTGCCGTGGAGTGACAGAAAAAGGGGGAATGGCTTGTAGCTGGGAGAGAGGAGGGTTGGATTAGATATGAGGGGAAAAAAATCATTATTGAAAGGGTGGTGAGGCCCTGGCAGAGGTTTCCCAGAGAAGCTCTGGATGTCCCTGGGTCCCTGGAAGTGTCCAAGGCCGGGCTGGATGGAGCTTGGAGCAGCCTGGGATGGTGGAAGGTGTCCCTGCCCATGGAAGAGGGTGGGATGAAATGATCCTTCAAGTCCCTTCCAAACCAAACCATTTTGTGATCTTAATGGTTGGACTTGATCTTAAATGCCTTTTCTGACCTAAATGATGCAATGATTCTGTGTTTTTATCATGGTAAAGCTCAGGACCAGCACAGGGATGCTGCTGAGCATGCAGAGCAGAACAGTCCATCAAAGCTGCTGCCTGCCATGTGGGATTTCCCTCCCTGCTGCGTGCCCTGGGACCTCCTGTAATCACTGAGGGTGGTCCTGGCTGTGACTTCCCCTCCCTCTCAGGCCATCAGGATTCCTCAGCTCTGGACACTCCTGCTGGATTCCTTTGTGTTCCCTCTGACACTCCCTGTGGCCTTTTCAGGCAGAGACTGAGTTGAAGGTGGAACATCCTCCTGCCCTGGGTGATGGAGCTCGCTGCAAGGGTCAGGACATCCAGACTTCCCTCGATCCTGCTCTGACACTGAGTCTCTAACCAGGCTGCTGATCCTGACCTTCCCTGCAGCCTGGGGCACAGGGAGGGTCCATCCCCCATGCCTGGCTGTCCCTCACAGGTCCTTGCTTGGAGTCAGGGGAAGAGTTCCAGAAACCCTCCAGTGCTGCAGCAAGGAAGATCCTGCTGGCTGGAAACCCCGTGAAGAAAATCCAAGCTGTGATCAGAAAGCTGTTACATCAGTATTTTGATTTGAAATAACTGGAGGTATAACTTATGCCAAAAAAAACCCCAAACCCAAACACCTTTTTTTTTTGGTCCTGCAGCAGCTCTTTTGTCCACTGAACAACAGCAACAACCACCACTGCAGTTTCCAAAGCTACTGGATGAACAGAGCCCTCTCTTTCCTTTGTTCCTGCTGTGTGAGAAGCAGGTGATGCCAAAGTGTTTTAGAGTCTCAGCTCCGAGGAGGCCTTTAGTCTGAAGGAATCATGTAATCTGTGAGTGACAGGAGTAATTGTGACACTGACTGAGCTGTGGTGGCTCCACTCAGGAGACTTTTGTCTCTGCACTTGGGATGAGTGGCAGGTAAAAGATCTGCTTCCTAATTTGTGCCGTGAGAGAAGGAGAAGCGATGCGGGAAGGAAGAGCTGAGCCCTCTGAACGGATCAATCCCTTCATTCATCTCCTCCTGCCCTCTGCATTGGGATGATGAGGACTCTTGGAAGGACCATTCCAGCTGAGGAATGATGTTGGCATGAAGAAAGTTCAGAAAGTTCCCCCTTTTTTTGACCATCTTCCCCAGAGATGATAAAAAGCTGTTCTGGCCAACACTGCTGTCAGCAACCCCTGCTTTGCCTCTCTGGCTGGAGGGTTCAGAACGAGGTGAAAAATTGTATTAATGTTTATTTTACAGAAGATAAGCTTTAAGCTGAATCTATTATGGTGTTTTGGCTGACAGCAATCAGGGATATTTTTTTCCCCCTAAAATAAGAAAATAGCTGCCCAATCTCCAGCTTAATTTTAACCTGAAAAATGTTGGTGGTTTGAACAATGGTTTGAAAAAGGACTTCTGGATGAAAACCTAATGAATGACTCAAAAGTTGATTAAGAAGGAGGGGAGATGCCAAGTCAAAGTTTTCTAGCTAGAAATAGTGATTTATTGTCCGGCAATCTTTGCAAATGACAAAATAACTAATTAGATACAATCCATAATCAGAACTTTAAGCTGCCATGGGTGGAAGATGGAAGGTTTTATGAACAATTCATAGTCTCAAGTTCTGATTTAGATGTAGCATGGTGTGTATTGAGAGTCAGTCAAACACAATGAGGCGCTGGGAAAGGCTTAACAGGATTCTACAAGTCTCACCCCCTGTAGATTTTTTTCTGATGCAGGATTTGAAAAGGGCGTTTTGGAAAGATGTTTTATATGGTAGTAGGCTTTTCCCATAAAACATCAGCCATAGTAATTATTTTTATGCAGATCCTGAGGCACAGAGAGATTAAATGACTTTCTCAAGGTCAGGCAGTGAGTCAGAGGCAGAACCAGGGAATGAAGGCGAGTTTTGATCCAGGGGCTGTGGCACATCCTCAGGTAGTTCTCACTCAGATCTCCAGGGCTGGATGCATTCAACCTTTCTGGCTCTGATGTCGCAGCATGTCCTATCCCAGCTAGCAGGATTTCAACCCTGGAAGTGGATAATCCCCAGCATTTTTTGATTTATCTTTGGAATCAGCATGACCTTCATGGAGCCATTGATGAGCACGTTGTCCTTGCTGGGTGAACTCCCTGGGGATCATGGTGGTGATGAATGGCTTCTGCAGTGGCCTCCCAGTACTTAAAGGGGACTTACCAAAAAGGGGAGAGTGATTTTTTTTTTTCCGTGGGCAGATGGTGATAGAACAGAGGGGAGTGGTTTCATACTGGCAGCTTTGGATTCGATGTTAGGAAGAAATCCTTCATTCAGAGGGTGGTGAGGCCCTGGAACAGGTTTCTCAGAGAAGTTGTGGCTGCCCCATCCCTGGAAGTGCTCAAGGCCAGGCTGGATGGGGCTTGGAGCAGCCTGGGATAGTGGAAGGTGTCCCTGCCCATGGCAGGGGTTGGAACTGGATTGTCTTTAAGGTTCCTTCCAACCCAAACCCTTCTGGGATTCTTATTTGACTGTGCTGTCCCTCAGTATCCAAGGTGGAAGGGATCAGGGAGAGGCTTCCCTGCATGGCTTTCTACTGATAAAAGACCTGTCCTTAATTTCAAATCCCCACTGGATGATGCTCAAAGCCTTCCCTGGGATCACCTGGAGATTGGAAGCCTTGAAGTGCTGCCACATTGCTGCCTTAAGGACACGTGCAGTGGTGAATCTTGCATTGCTCCTGCTGCTGACCAGTGCTGGGGAGGGATTTGCATTCTGGCCTTTTTGCAAATCTTTCTGTTCAGCCAAGTTCAGCTGCACCAGCTCCCCGGGGACACATGAACTGTAGTAGTTGTTTGCTTGCTCAGTGAAGTCTAATAAGTCAACTGCATTCCTCTCTGGACATTGTTTGTGTCTCCAGATAGCTCCTCGTGAGTTATTAGCTATGGAAAAGACTTATTGCCAAGATACTGGGCTTAGTTTAGTCTCCTGGTCACTGCAGGTTTCTTTCCAAATATATTTTGTTCTAAGTGGCTCGAATGCTGCTCCTCCTGACATTTCCCCCCGGCCTCTCCCCTGCAGTCTGGTGGTTCTTGCTGTCAGGAAGTTATCCCTCATGCTCAGGCTACTTCTTATCAGCCTGTCACTTTTTCAACTCATTGGGCTAACAGTTCACCCAGTACAAAAGCTCTTTCTCCGTGTCCTTTTGCCCTGGTCTCCCCAAGGGAGCCTCTTCTTCCACTAAAAGAGGGTCAGGCTCGATGACTTTACAGGTCTTTCTCTGCCCTCGTGCTCTGGCTTCTTAGAGCCTCAGAGATTCTGGATCTGACCTGCAATGAGCTCTGGCAGAGTGAGCAAAAGAATTGATTTTATATCATGGAATCATTTAGGTTGCAAAAAACTTCTCAGATCATCAAGTCCCATCGTTCTCTCAGCACTGCCAAGGCCACCACTACGCAGTGTCCCCAAGTGCCACCATCCACAGGGCTTTTAAATCCTTCCAGGGGTGGGGACTCCACCCCTGCCCTGGCCAGCCTCTTCCCAGCCTTGACAACTCTTTCCACGAAATTTTTTTTCCTGATATCCAGCCTCAACCTTGCCTGGTGCAACTTGAGGCCATTTCCTGAAGAAAGCGATGAAGATACCGGAGTTCATAAATCCCAGGGGTTTAGACATTCTCATAAACACGAGAATTGTATCCATGAAGGGGTGAAATGGTCTTTTCTGTCCTGGGTGTACATTATTTTTGGGGGCTTTTGGGAAAGCCTGAGTTATTCCAGCGCTGAAACTGTTTCTCAGATTTGCAGGGTTTTCTAAGGATGTGAAGAAACAGGGAAGAGAAGGTGGGGAAAAAAACAATGCAGGAAAAATTATTTTTGGTGCTCACCAAACCAGGAAAAGGCTGAAGGCCCTTTCTCCTCATGGATTCAGTTCAGGGCTGGGACACCACTGAAATCTTCCAGCCACCCCATCCATTTAGGGCTCACAAAGGCAGCTATTCCATCCTGGCTCCAGATGTGCACAGATGTTGAGCGGAGCCTTGCCCTGCCGTGCACCATCATTTGGCACCAGCAGCACTCTCCTGCATCCCCAGCCTCCTCTCTGGAAGACACCTCAGCAGCCCAGCAGCTGGACTGGAGAGGAGAGCAGCAGTGCTCAGTGCTGATTAAGCACTAATGTAATTAATAGCCTCTTACCATCCTTACATTACCAACAGCGTCAGCGTGTCAGTAACTATTTACAATATAACTTACACAAATGTCATTTTGCTACACTGAGCACTTCATATTTTGCAATTCTCTGCCACAGTAATAAAATCAGTCAGCCAGTCGGAAGGGAAACACACCCAGGAGATATCATTATTAATGGCACTGGGCCAGGCTTTCCACGAGCCGTGTGGGAGGCAGAGGAGCAGAGAGGAGCTCATTCCTGCACTGAGATGCCCTCAGGTCTCTGCACGGGATCACTCTGAATCCAGCTGGGTAAGGACTCAGTCACCCAGCCAGCAAACTTTGGGAGGGTTTGTCAATTATCTCCTCCTAGTTAAAATCAGCCCAGTGTGTTATCCAGGGCTCTGCACAATTCGGTTTTAAAGGTCTCAGATAATTTCACTTGTCTTGAATCGATCGTTCCGTGCAGTAAAAGATCTTTTCCCTGTGCTTCCTGCTTAACATCCTGAACCCTGGGCAGCCAAAGGCCCCTTTGCCTCATGAGCTGGGGATTCTGCACTGGTAATGAATGCAGGTGCCTTTGATGCCCTGGTGCTTTGTTTCAAAGTCATGAATTAGTAGATGGATTTGATCTGGGCACCCCTAATTGGTCATTTGCAGGGAGAGCTGATCTCTGACATTGCAGTCTGGGTTCACTGTGGCCTTGCAGCTCTTAGAGGGCTTAGAAAAACGGGAGGAAGTGGCTTTATCCACAGGCAGAGGGGGAACAGCTTTAAACTAAGAAGAGAATTTGGGATGAGTTGTTAGGAGGAAATTCTTCCCTGTGAGGGTGGGGAGGCCCTGGCACAGGGTGCCCAGAGAAGCTGTGGCTGCCCCTGGATCCCTGGAAGTGTCCAAGGCCAGGCTGGACGGGGCTTGGAGCAGCCTGGGACAGTGGAAGGTGTCCCTGCCCATGGAAATGGGGTTGGAACTGGGTGATGTTTGAGGTCCCTTGCCACCCAAACCATTCTGGGATTCTATGATTGAATGGGGGTGTGAAGACACACAATTACTGAAAGTGCCCAAATCTCTTTGTTTTAAGGCAGAATATGCTGAAATATCCTGAAAATCTTCCATCAGGGTGCAGCTTTCAGTGACAGCAGTGCAAAAATTCCTGCTGATTTCCCTGGGAACTGCACAGATCCCGAAAGGACTTCTCACATCCTGTTGTCTTCTGTGATGAGGAGAAAGACTTTTCAAAGTACCACCTTTACATGGGTTGTTCTGTTGGCATTGATCTTCCAGAAAGGCCCAGCTTTGCAAAACTGAGATCAAATAATTTCCCACTGCTGTCCCTCAGTTTTTCTCTGCAAGAACCTAAACTTCTCTATGCAAGTCTGCCACATCGGGATCCAGGAATGTTTGTGTAGGACCCATTATTATGGGTCTCAATGCAAGCAAAAAATGTGAATTTGAAGATATTTTGCTGTGGTTTCAGATCTAACAGCAGCCATGGCAAATTCACATTTGTCTGTTAAAAAGAAGAAAAAAACCCACATAGGAAAAAGAAAAAAATCCCAGCACTTGATGGATTAAATAGTGCATTGACTGCCTAGAGCATTGGAGGTCTGGGTGGCATAAAAATGCACATGCCCATCTGGCACACAGCAAATACTGAAATCGGTGGAATTACGTGAAATGTCGATTTTTCCCCCCTCAATCCCCGCTTTTCACCGTCACATTCTGATTCCAAGGCAAGGCAGTCACAAACCACGTACAGAACAGGGAAACGTGGAGCCTGTGTCAACCAACACAGGTGCCCGAGCTCCTGTGAGCCCTTGAGCTCTTGCAGAAGGGCTGATGAGCAGAAGTGGCTGCAGCGGGAAATCTCAAAAGGGTTCAAATCAAGCACAAGTGTCAGTCAAGTGGCCCGACAGTGCCTGGAAATCAGAGCTGGATTCTCCGGGAAAACGACGCCCCGTTTGTTTGCAATTCTAATACAATGGATCAACAGATGACTGGCAAAACGCTCCTGATGGAAATGTGCATAATGGGTGTGCACAGCCGGGGGCTGTGAGGAGAGAGGGGATCCGGATCCAGGCTTTGCTGCTGGAATTTGAAAGTTTGGTTTGGTCAAGCTCAGATGGATCCGATGTAGCCGTAAAGTCAAGCCCTGGCGGAGCACGGAAGTGGGAGATCTCAGTTTTTGCTGCTGAAAAGGAGGTTTTTGTAAAGAAGGAGTTGCTATGGAATGCTGAAGTGTTTGGGGGAAAAACAGCAAATGTGGCTGCAATGTGTAAGGTCTGAATGGGTTAAAAATCACCTGAAAACTGAGACATTATTCCTCTGTTTTCCTTTCCTGCTGAAAGATCCAGCTTTTAGCACTGTTTGGTTTCTGTTGCTGGGTTTTGATGGGTTCTTTTTGGGGGTGGAGGGAGGAATTTCCATGGAAATTGGATAGAGATCAATTGCTCATTGTCTTTTCTGCTGTAAGAACGAGGGACTTTTGCAGGGAATGAGTCACCTCTGGATGAAAACTTGCAAGTTTTCATTATTTTCAAATTATTGGGTTTTTTTCAGTCACACCAAGGAAAAGCAGAACCTATATCCTTCTCCCAGTCAGAACAAAAAGCAATTAGACTACCATAGGAAAATAGGTGATATGGGATAGACTGTTGGGGGTCTAAATAAAACTTCTGAGCCAGGTGACCTTGAGGATTACCTGGGATTTGTGCTCCTTTTGAGAATTCTTCTGTGGACAAGGAAAAAGCTGGTTCTGAGGGTTACTGGTGACCTGGTCTTTGCTTCTTCTGGAGTCTCACCTATTCAGGCAGAGATGGGAATTGCTCAAAAATTCCTGCAGTACAATGTTGGTCCTCATGGGAGGTTACAGGAATTTCCCTGTGAGTGGAAAGGTGTCCACATCCACAGTGAGGCTGGAAGCAGGAGTGTAACAGGACAGAATTCCCTCTGTGCAGTCCATTTGTCCCAGAAATTGTGCGTGAAAAAAGACCAGATTACCCCCATGGAGAAAAATGCCAGGTCTGGAATGCTGGAATGCCGTGCCACCACAGACCTGCTCATGTTGACTTCAGATCCAGAAGGAACCATTGCTCCCTCCCTTAAAGGACTATTGGGTAGCAGAACAACAAATTCCTTGCAGGATTGGCCCAGAGCATCTGTATTTTTCTTTCCTCCACCGTGCAAATATGTGTATTGTGGCATTAAATATAGCCTGGGATGATGGGAATACTCTGCTGCTTTGGCACTGAGAAGCTCCATTGAAGAAGGGCAGGAAATTAGGTTCCCTGACCCTTCTTCCCTCCCTGGGATGATGCCTAAAAGATCAGGACTAATCTGTGTCAGGGCAGAATTTCTGCTAATTATATTTTTTAATGTAGATTTTTTTTCTCTTTCCTCGTTATTAATTTTTTTTCTTTGTCTCCTTCTCCCACTGCTTTCTGCTTCTTCCATCTTCCCTTTTCCCTAATGCTTCCCTAAAGCAAAATGAGCTGAACTTATGGTAAAACACACTTTTTATTGTCTACACTGAAATTTGTGCTACTCCAGGTGACCTTTTCTTGTCCGGACTGAGAGAGGTTAAATAAGAGGTAGAGTTGTGTTTCATCTTCACACGAGTGCTTGAGGTGCTGCCTGGTCGAGGTCAGTTTTAGGACCACTCCAACCTGCTGTGTATCCAAAAAACCAGCAGAACCCTGAGGAAGAGTGTGAAGGTGGACCAGCTTCCTTTTCCCAGCTTCCAGTAGCATGGGGGTTGTAAGGAATAGTTCTGAGGGAATTTTTTTCCCAAAGAAGTCTTTGGGATTTGCCTCAGTTTTTCATGAGAGGCAGCTGAGGTGTCTCAACATCCTTTGGAGCATGGAGGTGGCTGCTGTCTCCTGGGAAGATGGAACTGCTCTCTTCCTTTCTTTTCTCCAGGCTTTAGGATGGATGATGCTTTTATGAGCCCCAGGAACATAAAAGAGACCTGCTGGCCCAGAGAGGAGGAAAGGAGGGAGGAAAGAGTGACTTTAGGGGCTGTTGGGAGGGAAATTGGGAAGGCAGGAGCGTGCTTTTAATTGATTGTTTCCATCACTCGTGTTTCTGAGAACACCTGCAGAACAGAGGAACTGAACTGGATTCATTGCTGGCTCTTTTCAAGACAGAAAAGCCCTTGACTATTCCATGGCTTTATCTGAAGGGTAAACACTGCAGTGAGCTATTTGACAGCAGGACCTGGCTATTGTTATCATCTCTTGTCCTCCTTCTACTTTAAATTTACATTTTTATTTAAAGCTATTTTCTCTCCTCCCAGCAGATGGAAAACCTAGAGTTATCTCCAAGGTTATCACTGGCTGTCTCTTCCCAAGGTCTGTAGCACAGGTAATTGGGGGAAAGTCAAGCAGCAGGGAGGATGTGAAGGGAGCTCAGAGCAGGCAACAAACAGCCTCACATTTAAGTGGGAGGAGAGCCCAATAACCATGAGATGGAGCTTTGCCTTTGGAACAAATAAAGAAGGCTCCCCCTTAAGTCAGATCTTCTTTGCTCTTTCAGAAAAAGCAAAAACGTATCAGCCCTGGGAGAAAGGGACAGCCCAGGCTGTGGTTTATGCTCCAGATATGAGGAGGGCACAAAGAGAAGGAAGAGCTGCAGATAACTTCTCTCCTGTCAGCACTTGAGGAAAATTCACTGCTGGTGTCTCTGCTTGGATCTAGGCTTGGAGGGGTAAAGTCTGTCCTATCACAGAGCTGCTGTAAGCCAGCAGCTCCCTCCTGCCTAGGTGACGTGGCAGGTGAATAATCTCTTTCAAACTCTTGCTTTTACTCATGGGGGTTGAAGCTTCCTTTTGAAACATCAAATCCAACAGTGGAATTATGGGTGGTGTACACAGGAGAAATCATCTTTTCTCAATTCCTCAGAACAGGGGGGGAAAAAAGAGGCTCCCAGGAGCAGTTCAACTTTTGTGGAGGCTTGATAAAACCATCCCTGCTTCTTGTTGGTTTTCATTTCCTTTTAACACTCTGTAATAAAGGGAAAGGATTTCCAGGGGCTGTTTCTGGCTAAGGTTCTGCTGGGGATGGCTTTGTGCTCTTCGTGCCTTTTCTCCCTCTCCTCTGGTGTGCCACGTGGCTCTTGCCTTCAAGCCTCCTTCTTTTTTAATTTTTTTTCCCCTAAGGAGAGATTTTTTTCTTTCCTTCTGTAGAGATAAACATGATGACTTTTTCATGAGCATGGAAAAGCTCAGAAGCACTTGCAAAGCCCCAGCTCTTGTTTGATTTGTCCTTTGGACAAACAAGGCACAGTTCATAACTGTCCGTGGAGGAGAGATTTGATTGATTCCATCAGCAGCATTGCAGGGAGTTACGGTGGATTTGGGCTTTATTTGTCCCTTTGTTTTTGTTTGGTGTTTTTTTTTTTTTAAGTGGAAATATAGAAGGGAGAATTATCGATTTCATTCTCCCAGAACTGTTACATTAAACTTGTCTTCCACAGGTGTAACTGTTTTCTGATTCACTTGACGACCTCTCATCTTTAAGGGAAATTATTTCCCTCCACCACGGTATAAATTACATGTCAGGCTGTTGTTAGGCGGTTTCAGGCTGGTTAGTTCAGACACCACAAACAGGAGGCAAATTGGGTTTTACTGGGGGACAACTTCCTCTCTCTCCCAAGCTGGCTGTTGTGGATCATAATGGAATTTCCGATGCGAAGTCGTGCGCGTGTGGCTTGACAGGCCTGGACAAATGTAATATCCCAACAGGATCCACTGCAGCTTTTCTCTATTATTTACTCTTATTTACTTATTTATTCTATTTTGAAGTGGAGGTGGCTCTTACTCGGTATAAAAACCCCACACTGTGCTGTGTGATAATGGAGGATTTATTCCTGCTGGGCGTAGGACAGAGCCCCAGTCCACAACAACATCTCAGTCATTTGAGTGCTTCATGAGGCATTGCCAGAAATGCTTCTCCCTCTCCCTCTTTTCCATTCTTTTCCCTTTGTGTGAGGCTGGAATAACCCTGGGAAGAGGGTTGACTCCTGATCTGACTCACACCTTGCTCTTGGGAGCAGAGGAGGTGATGTGAGAGGATTTTGTGAGGTCTCAGACCTTCACTAGGATGACACAGCCAAGATCCAGACCAGGGCTTGGCCACCAGGAGGTGGGAAGGGCAGAGGAGGGTGACAGAGAACAGGACGTCACTTGTCAATACCTTGGCAGTGGAGGTTCAAGGCTGAGAGAGCAGAAAAATGGGCACATTTTGTCCTGAATGTGGATTTTAGAGGCAAAAACATCCCTCTGCCCATTTCCGCCACGTGGTTTCCTTCAGGGGGAAAGCAGGAAAAATCCTAAAACTGATCTGCCATGTCCTCAGGTCTCTTTCTGCCCAATCTGGGTCCAGCTGAGGAAAAGAGTGTCTGGTTGGTAGCCTGGTTTTTGGGTCTTTTTTTTTTAAATTTCCCAGTGCTGACAACACAGGTGTCCATGAAGACTTGACAAATCCATCAATTCTGGAATAAGTGCTGAAAAGTGGATGTAGGCAGGGTTCAGATTTCAGCCCCAGGGCACAAACCTGTAAAAAGCTTGAAAATTAAATACTTCAGGGTGATAAGGAGCTTACAGCTTGTAGGTAACTGCAGCTTTTAAATAATAATTTATGTGTGTGCTTTTAGTCCTGTATTTTTTATCCTTTTGGTTGTTTCCTTTCCTCAGTACATCAGTGTCTTACTGGGGATGGAATGAAACCTCAGCTCAAAATCAGACAGAAAACTGGAGATAGAATATTACTCACCCCTGTTTTACAACTGATTGAATTTGGGAATTCATCTGTGTGGCTGTAGGACACAAAATGTTTCTGAATCTCCATTTCTCACCAGCTGACAAAAATCAAGCAGAACCTGTGTTCTCCACATGGGAGGCCAGAAGGATTCCAGTAAATTCTGTGGTGTAGGGAAGGGAGGGATGCAGGATCTTCCAGGGTTGGGTGTAGGATCCAGTTAGCAACACACTGGACAAGCTGTTCTGATTTCAGGGTTTTCTCTGTGCCATTGCCACCAAATTTCTCCGAATCCTTGGCCAAACCCCTTGACCTGGTGTGTTTAGGTTCATCTTTTTAGACAGTGAGGCAGTTCTGACAACATGCACGTGACAAAGAAGGAATGTTGAGCTCTCCAGGATGCAACAGGAATTCCCTACTGAAGGCATGGCTTTCTAACTTTGACATCNCCTGTTCCCAGGAATTCCTATTTAGATGGAGGTTTTCTCAGTCAGGCACCACTTCCAGCGGCGTGCAGTGCCTGGCACAATGGGACCCCACTCTTGGTGCTGACCTCCAAACGTTGCCAAAATAATAATAATAATAGTCTGTGGCTTTTGGCACATCACCCATTAATCACAGCAGCTGTCAGGCAAAGCATTAGGTGGGAACGGCTCCCTGCAAGAAAAAACAAACAGAACAACACCCTGTGGCTGGTGGAGCTTGAATCCACGCTCTGGANTGTGTTCTCCACATGGGAGGCCAGAAGGATTCCAGTAAATTCTGTGGTGTAGGGAAGGGAGGGATGCAGGATCTTCCAGGGTTGGGTGTAGGATCCAGTTAGCAACACACTGGACAAGCTGTTCTGATTTCAGGGTTTTCTCTGTGCCATTGCCACCAAATTTCTCCGAATCCTTGGCCAAACCCCTTGACCTGGTGTGTTTAGGTTCATCTTTTTAGACAGTGAGGCAGTTCTGACAACATGCACGTGACAAAGAAGGAATGTTGAGCTCTCCAGGATGCAACAGGAATTCCCTACTGAAGGCATGGCTTTCTAACTTTGACATCATTTTGGTGGGTTTTTTTGGTTTTTTTTTTGCTTGGTTTTGCCTGGGATTTTTGGGTTTTTTTCCTCATGAATGTGCTGGTCTAACTTTGCAGATGTAACCTCAACCTTGTAGCAGTGGATGTACTCTGAGAAGTGCTGGAGTGATTATACATGAACATTAATTAATCCCCATTACAGTGTGGAACATGTTGGATGTCAGGGTTTTGGGGGACAGTTATTCTCTGTTGAAAAAAAACCCCACAGCACTTAGAATTTTGTGTATATA
>VYXD01001826.1:981402-1005813 GCA_013397195.1 Hylia prasina | reverse complement strand
GCAAGAAAAAACAAACACAACAACACCCTGTGGCTGGTGGAGCTTGAATCCACGCTCTGGAGGGTGCCAGGGAAGGAAGGAAGGGCTAAGCTGTGACATTTCACTCTGCTTTGTTAGCCTTGGCTGGTGTTCAGCTGCTCAATGCTCAGCCCAGAGGGTCCCCAGGGACATCCAGGGTTTGAAATATTTACAGTGAGCACAAGCTGGAGTGAAGGTGCACAGAGGCATCAGGGACAGAGCTTGCCATGGGCGAGAGGCATTCCAGGCTTGGTTTGTGTGCTGCTCCTGGGTTTAATGCCCGTGGTGGGTTTTTCTCCCCCTGATTTTGTTTTGTGCAGACTTTGAGCACCCAGGATGCCCTGAGGCAGGAGCTGCACGGTTTGACAGGTGGTGTGCAAAGAAATTTTTTTGCTTCAGGTCCATGGGGTGATCCCTGCTGGAAAAAGCAGGGAGCTTTATCAGTCGCTTACCTCAATCCCGTGAAATTTGGTGGTCTGATGCCACAGACCACTCGTTTCTGTGCAGGTAAATGTGTTCAAAATTCGCTCTCCAGAGGCATTCCCTGAAAACTGCTCCACATGTTTATGCTTGAAAAATTCCCTGGTCCATCTGCAGAAAGCAAACTGGACTATTAGAACATCTGCAGAGAGCAAACCCAAACAAAACGAGATTACTGTCAATTTGTGTTTATTTGAATTACTGGATAAGTCCTAGTCATGGATCAGGGCTAAACATGTACAAATAATTGATTTTAGGTTCAGTAGCTCAAAGCAAAAACATGGAAAATCTTCTGGTTGACCTAAACTGCTCTTTTTTTCCCCCATTTTCTGTTAAAATGAGGGCATTAAATAAGCAGCAAGAGAATGCAAAGCTTTAACACAGAACACTCTTGAATATTTGAAGCTTTGTGAAATATTTTCCTCCTCACTTTGATATTCTCTAGTTTTTGTCATTTAAAAAATACACTAAAAATTCCTTCAAAATGAAATATCAGCATCTTTAATGCTGCAATTTTATGAGGAAACTTCTCAAACTTTTCCAAGCTATTAAGAAGTTTTTTGCTGTGGGTAATGCTTGCCCTGTGTTGATTGATGACAGGTCAGCATCTCTGTCCAGCTTTAACTCAGACCCCAGTGTGACAGATGCTGTTTGAAGAGTGAGCATGGAGATTTTTTAACTGAAGATTCTGACACTTTCTGCTTGAGGAATTTTTTTTTTTGCAGAGGCTGAGGGCATTATGGAGTTTTGATCAGTTGGGTTAAATTTGCACAGCGGAATCTTGGGGGAACTGGGGTGAACTTGGACTGGAAGTTGATTTGAACCCTCTAACCAAGACCTGCTGTTCTGGAGTTGAACCAGAGCTGAATTTCAACCTTTTCTTCTTGGACTCCTTAGAAATTACACATTACAAGCACGGAAACTGCCATGAGAAACTTTGGGATTTGGTATCTCACAGGCTCCAGGCAGGAAAGAGCAAAGTGTGCTTGAACCAGACCAGTGGGAATAACCAAAACCAAGATTCCCTATTTCCAGTGTTGAGGACTGTTGAGCTGTTCACCTCCTCCACGTGCCACCTCCATGAGCACAGTGTGTCCCTGTGTCCTCCACAGCAGCTCCCTCTGGACCCTTTCCACCATGCCTGCCTCTGATGCCTTAAGTTTTAGTTTTCATGGTTTTCAGACTCTGTGCTGCCCAGGGGTGCAGCTCTGAGCTCACATTCAGTGTTCAGCTCTTCCCAGAGCAGGGAGACAAAACAAATCCTTTTCCTTGCAGACAAGGACAACTTTCAGCCCAAAAGCACAAACAAGGGTGGCTGAAGGGAAGAACAAGAAGGATGGGACCTCACAGCCTGAAGCTGTAATTGGACAATTAAACCCCAATATGCAGATGGACCAAAACTTATAAAAGTGTGAGACCTCGTGACCGTTTGTGCATTTTGTGACCATTTTTTGTCCACCTTGGGTGCAGCCCTGGCCAGGCTCTTGTCCTGCCCAAGGTGTACCCTCAAGGCCTTTCAATAAATATCTACTTTATTCTCCAGCTCTGTCCAGTCTCTGTTCCAGGTCAGCCTTCCCAGGGCATCACCTCCACCCTGATTTGTTCCCTGCAGGCAGCACTGGCACCTGAAGGCTTTTGGGGCAGCTTTGCAAACCACCAAGAGCTCAACGTGCTGGTTGAGGAGGCTGTGAAGCTGCTTGGGTTGAGATTTTCTAGGAGGAGAAGTGAAAATGAGGGTGGTTGCAGAGGTGAGTGCACCTGGATCACCCCACCCCTGCCACAGGGGGGAGGTATCAGGGCACTTTGGCTCCAGCTCAGGAAAACCCCCGTGGAACAATCCATCGGCATCATCTCCCAAAGGAGTTCCCTGCCTCTGGGACCCCGTGGCCCCACCCATCCCAGAGCAGGTTCTCTGGGAAGGGAGTGCAGACCCCAGCAGAGTTTATTGGTAAATGATTAAAACAGGCTGGAGCTGCTGTAGGAACAAGAGGTTGCCATGGAAACAGTCTCTTGATGTGTCCAGGTTTTGAAACCACTTTTCCCTCCTCTCCCGCCCTCAACGCTGCTTCTTTTTTCTGCTGTTGTTTTGTTGGAGATTTGCTCTCCAAATGGAGATGGTGCAGGTGGGCTCTGGGGACCGGGAAGGTACCAGAGAGGAGCTGCTCATCCCAGGGAGGGCTGTGAGGGTGGGAGATCCTCTCCACATCCTCTCCACCTGTAGAGACCCTGGAAAGTGGGGTCTGGATGGACCCTGGAGGGTCACAGTGCTGTGGGAGCAGGGGAGAATATCCCAGGGAAACCCTCCTGCCAAAGGCAGCCAGCTGGGAAGCTCTGAGCCTCTGAAGGGCTCTACCCCACTTGGGTGTTGATCCCAGTAGTGATCAACCCTTCTCCATCCCCTCACCCCTCTTGGGAATGGTGGCAGTGATGGGAAGCCACCTTTGGAGCAGTGGGAAATCGAGCCAGTGCTGTAAGGAGCGGCTCTGAGAGACAAAAGAGGAGCCCCCTCCTCCTTTCCAACCCCTGCCTGGGCTCCCCACCTTGGGAGAGGAGCTTTCATTCCTCTCAAGTGGATGAAAAGCAGCCCCTCCCTCCCCTGTGGTGGTGTCATCATGCAGCAGTGGTGAAGGGCCATTGAAGACCCCTGCAAAGCTTTGAGGAGAATTTTCCTCCCAGATCATTCAGACACGGATTTTTTTTTTATTATTTTTACCAAGCTCCTGCTTTGTTTTTTGTGTTTTCTTCTGAAACACAGAAGCATCTGCATAAACACAGGCTCCTCCCTGTGTTTTGCTGCTTTTGTCCCTTCCCTGGGAATTCCCCTGGCTCTTTCCAAGTCCATCCTAAGCTCTTCAAATTCTGCATCAGACTCCTCTCTGCAGGAGCTCTATTGAGGATATGACACTATGCAGTTATATATTATTTTACTGTATTGCACGAAGGAGTTATTTCAGTTATTTCTGCGTCCAGAGCGGGCCTGGGAAACCCTAAACCTGGGGTGGCTTTTCCATCCTGCTCTGAAAGTTCCAAAGATTTTCCTCTACAACTCCCTGGAGGGTGGAGCCAGGTGGGGGGTCAGGCTCTGCTCCTAGAGAACAAGGCGCAGGGTAAGAGGAAATGACTGCAAGTTGAGCCAGGGGAGGTTTAGATTGGATATTTGGGGAAATTTCTTCGCCTAAGGGGTTGTTGAGCCCTGGGAAGTGCTGGAATTGCCATCCCTGGAGGGATTTAAAAGCCGTGTGGAGGTGGCACCTGGGGACACGGGTCAGTGGTGGCCTTGGCAGTGCTGGGGGAACAGCTGGACTCGATGGTCTTGGAGGGATTCTCCAACCAAAATGATAGCAGGAGTTATGAAATCTGAGATAACCTTCCATGGACTTGCTAAAATACATGGAAACTCTGTGAGTTTTTTTCAGTGTCACATCATTATCCAGACTTCCTCAGCAGGAAGGAAGCTAATGGCACCACAGTCCCTCTTTGTGGTTTATTTTATATATTGGTGGTAAAACACTCAAGTAACACAGGCCCAACCTAAGTGACCTGCCTTGGGATTCATGGAATCACAGAATGGTTTGGAAGGGACCTTAAAGACCATCATATTCCAACCCCCTGCCATGGGCAAGGACACCTCCACCAGAACCTCCCACAGGCTCTGCTGAGCCATTACAACATCCAGGTGTACATTTGCCTTGGATCTGAGCTGTTCTCCAAAGGTGCCTTCTGTGGGAAATGGGTTTGTAGAGGATTCTCAAAGCCTGGCAGGAGGCTCACAGAGTCTTGTGCATCTGTGTGCAAACTCTGAGATAAAAAATGCTGACTTAGAAAGGCCGCGGAATAGGCCAGACATTGTTGAGAGAGAAATGGAACTAGAAACAAGTTTCAGATGATGGCCTTGCAAGTAGACTTGATATTTTTGAGAAACAGAACAATGAAAGATGTATTGTACCAAACCCACGTGAGGTAATTTTAGATGATTGGCTTTAAGGCATTAACAGCATTATGTAGCAAAATCTGATAGGCCAAAAATCGCTTACAATGTAATTAGGAAATAGTTTGGCTTCTGCTTGTGATGGTGTGAATTGTAACATCTGAAAATGGAATTAAAGTCTTTAAAAAGCTTCTCAGGAGCCCCATCTCTGAGTCAGAAAAAGAGTTTCTTCTGACAACACCTCCCTCTCAATGCCTGGTGCAGCAGCAGTGACTGGTCTCCTAAATCACCTTAAATTTATGTGAGGTGAATCCAGGTCTGAACACTCCCTGTGATGATGGATCTCAGAGGAGTTCATTTGGAAACTTCTCCATAGTTTATCTGTGTAATTCCCCAAGCTTGGGCTGCACTGACTTGTTTTAAATTACAAAATGGGTACTTTTGGACAAGGATCTCTTAATGCTTTGATTGCCCAGCAACACCTGTTGATGAGAGGGGAACACCCAGCAGCCAGAATTGGAGAAGAAACCTCCAAAAAAGCCCAGCCCTTTTGCTGCAAGCTTGTAGGAACTTCTGTACATCCCCACGTTGTGCATTATTTCTCGGATTTTCAAATTTCAAGGCCTCCCTCAAAGCTTGGACAGTTCCTCACTTTCATGGCATCTTAAAAGGGACCGGAGAGGCCCTGGAGTCCTTCTGCAGCAAGGTCTCAATCAAAGGTGTCATGAAAGGGGTTTAATTTCAAAAGCTCTGAATTACACCTCGATCAGGAAGGACGAGGTAATGGTGGAATTGCTGAGCTCAGGAGGTTAAAGAATGAAGGGGAATTCACAGCTAACATCTGTGACACACCGAGTCAGGATGAGAGAGCCTCCGTCCTCAGAGCAGCTATCAAAGGCATTTCCCCGTTCCCACGCTTCTGGGAGATTTTTTAATTACTCTGCTGTTCGTTAAGAGTCACTTGCAGCCAAAGAAACGCAGCCCTAAATTCGAAGATGCTTTTTTTCTTTCTTTGCTCCCAGAAATAACAGCTGAGCAGCAAATCAACCCCAGCGAGGCAAGGAGGATGCAGTGAGCTCAAGAGCTGCTCTGAAGCCAGATCAAATATCAGTTCACACAGCAGCCCCTGCCTCCATCTGCACAAGGATGATGGCAGGAGAATCGCTTTGAAATCCTCCCAAGAAAGGCATCCAAGACAGTGCTCTCCTGGGAAAGCCTCTCCTTTCCTGGCCTTCTATTCCCCGGTAGCTCTGATGCCAGAGGAGCCAGGTGGTGAACCTGTTGCGTGGGGAGGGGCAGGGGAATCGGAGAAGGGGAATCAGGCAGGTGTTCAGCAGGGCAAGGAGCAGCCATTCAGCGCTGGCATCCCTGGCTTCACCTCCCAGCCACCTGGAGGAACGTGGACTCCGGTGGTAACTGGGAAAATACTGGAACAACGAGTGGCTGGGGCCACACAGGTGAAATGCCAAGCAGGACTTGGGTGGGTGTCGCAATCTGCAGCACGAAATGAAGGAGCCTGACTCCAGTTCAAGGCAGAAGAAAGATCCGAAGGCTTTATTTACAATTCATCCAGCCTTTCTGTAACATGCTGCACTAAAAAGGCATTTCATTGGTCTAGAGAATTGATACCTCTCTCCATTGGTTAAGTAACAAAAATATCACCTGGGAGAGAGGTTGTTATGAGAACTTAGAAATGTTTATGAAAAGAAGAGCAATTGTTTACAAGCTTTGTCCTGAGAAAAAAACCTCCCAAGAAACTCTCCCTTGGGGAATGCTCAGCAAGTTGCTAGCAGGCTAAAACTTCTCAGATTCAGAAAAATCAGGCCCACAGGTGGGAGGGGTGGAGGAGAGTTCAGGGGTGTCACCTGGGTGAGCTACAGCCACACAACCAGATTTCCTTGGAGTAAAACGTCCTTGGAGGAATGGCTTTGGATGGTGCCCGTAGATGCAGGCACAGTTCTGTCCCAGTGTGTGGAGCTGCCCTCGGTGTCTCACTGGCAGTTCATGATCTTCCTGCTGGCACACCAGAGCCTGCCTTGGCTGGGGAATATTGCATAAGCCTCACTGGGGACCTGGAGAGCAGATTAATTCCTTGAGCATCTTCCTTCATGCCGCTGGTGAAGTCTGAAGTTTGCTGCTCCGGGGAGAGAGCTGGGCAGGGCTGCAGCCTCCCCCAGACAGACAAGGCACGGGAGGGAGAAAGAGATCCCTTCCTCCCAAGCCCAGCTGGCTTTTTGGGAGAAACCCTTTCTTGTGGCAGCTTGCAATGTCCAGCTGCAGAAGGGACCTGTCTCTAGGTGATGATGATGCTGAGACAGTCAAGTTAAGGCAAGGACAGAGTGTGATTAAGTCCCTCTCCCTCCCCCAGGCAGAGCTCAGACTGGGAAAATGCTTTGGATGCGGTGGCCTGTAATTATGTAATTCCTCCTCGTTATCTTTTCTAATTGTTCTCGGTGCTGTTTCCCAAACTGATTGGAAACAATGGCAGATGGGGTTGAAGTGGGAGGCAGACGTGAGCGTGGCAGGCTGCCAGCGCAGCACAGCGCTCTCCAGAAAGGGAGAGAGGAAAGGAAAAAGAGGGAAAAAATAAAAATAAAATAAAATATCCACGGCGGAGACTTGGACGCCAGGACCTGAATCGAGGGGACACCTGAACCCCTGCCAGGCTGGGAGGAGCTGCCTGGGGATGTCTCATTCAGGCTCATGCATATGCGATTTTCTGTGTTGCATTCAAGAAATTCCAAGCCTTCCCACATCCCTGGCACACCTCTGCTCCCACAGAGCTTTGCTCTTTTCTTTTTTGCCCCCCCCGTTACTCCAGTGATGCAGTTTGAACCCTCACTTGGAGGGGCTTTGCTGTGGTCTTCTCCCTCTGGCACTCAGTTGTTTGTTTGCTTGTGTATGGGGGAAATAAATTTAAAAAAGAGGGGAATTTGGCTTGTTGCATTTGGGGGTGAGAGCAGGGCGGGGATGGGCCCTTGGGGGGTGTATTGCAGTGAGATTTCCCCTTATTTGGCACAAGTTTCAGGGGAACTGTGGGGTGCAGCTCCCCAGGAGTGGGTTTTCCTCACCTTGACTCATTTTCTCTGCTGCTCACTGCCCTCTCCTTGTGTGGGTGAGGGTTTTTTTTTGCAGGGATGTGCATCCCAGAGGAATTTGGGGATCCAGCAGAGCCCCCTGCTCTCCCCTCACTCACTGCCAGTCCTCTCCTGCAGCACAGTGGGAAGGGGGAGCTCGCACTGCTGCTGTAACCTTTGTGTAGAGAAGGCCAGAACAAGTCTGGGTGGAATTCAGAGCACCATTTTCCCGTGGCAGGGGGAGAGGACAGATGTCTGTGGGGCCATGGGGCATCCCACAGTGGCTGCATCACCACCCCTGCGAGAGCAGGGCTCCCTTGTGGGATGGGGGGTGTCCCTACAGAAAACAAACCCTCTTTGTACATATGGGATCAGCACCAGGCTCTGGAGGAGGCTCTGAGCCACCCCTGGATGATCTACCTTGTGCTTTACCTGGATGATTTGCCTGGTGCTGATTTACCTTCCTCATTCCACTCTGTGCGTTTCTGTCTCAGCCTCCATGTCTGGGCAAGCTGCTGAGGGGGGGAAACAGAATTTACCAGAGCTGCCCTCTCCTCCTCCAAACCCAGAGCTGTTCTGCTGTTTTCCCATCACTGCTGACACCTCTGTGTGCCTGCAGGCTGCTGCTGCCAGCACTGTCCCAGCTGGCCCAGCCTCTCTGGCTTCTCTGCACGGTTTTCCAGGATGGAGAGGGGAAACTCTGCCTGAGGTTTGTCCTTTGTGTTGGATTGGAGGTTTCCTCACTGCTGTGGGGTGAGCTGGGTCAGGGAGATGGGGCTGAAAGGAGCAGGAGCTGGAGGCTGCAGGTTCAACCCTGCCTTGTGTTGGGATTTGAGGGGTTTGAGCTGTGGTGCTCTCCAGCCACCCCTGGGCAGGAGTGGAAGAGGAAGAGGCAGCAGGGAATGGCAAAGAGATGAATCCCAGCTCCCAGCACAGCGCCCTGGATGCCACCAGCCAGGTGGGCAGCGCTTGTGGGTCTGGACAGCAGATTTATTTTTGCATGAACCTGGGCAGGGTGACTTTGTCAAAGGCTGGAGAAGTTCCCTTTGCTGTCTCCTGGGTGTGTCCTGGGCTTGCTCAGTGCTGACAGGCACACAAGTTGATGGCTGGCAGATATTTTCCCCAGCAGTGCTTCTTTTTGGCTGCACAAATACATGAAGTTCTTCCTTTTGCTCAGTAGACTTTGTGCCTCAGAAGTTCCCATGATGATACAGCAGAGGGAAAAAGCCAGTTCCTTCTATCAGTTTTGCATTTGGACATTTTAATTCCTTTTTTCTCTTGGGATTGTCCTTTTCCTTGCATTATGAGGCAGAAAGAACAAAAGATCCCTCCATCACTTTCTAATATACCTTTATATCATCCCCCTTCACATCCATCTCCTCTCTGAAATGCACAGCCTGAGAGCTCCTGCTAATCCCTCTTCACCAGCAAAGGTTTTCCATGACCTTGATCAGCCCCGTCACAGCTCCCTGGGCTGTATCTGGGGCAGATCAGTGCCTTTTGGGATGGGTGGCAATCCCCTGTGCATGTCCATGGAACTTGGGACAGAATGTCCCATCTCAGACAAACAGAAAATCCCAACGCTGAATTTGCAGAAGGGGATCCTCAGGGGAGTTTTTGGTGGATGTTCTACCAGAAAATGTGATGCTGAGGGAGATTTTTTCCCCCACACCAGCCACTAAGGCAGGACCTCAACAATTCCTGGCACTGGGATGTAGGAGCTGGTGTGGGGATGAGGACTTGGAGAGGAGCAGGTGTGAATGGGGAGGAAATGTCACTTCCTTCCCAGGTACAAACATTCCCTCTGGAAGAGGGAAATCATTCTCCCTTCAGCCCCAGGATTGATTTATTTATTATTATGTGTGTGAGGTGTGTATTTACATCACTTTCACCACACGTTTGCAGGACCTTTTTCCCTCTTTTTGCAGAGCACAACCCCAGGACTGTCTGTCGGGAAACACGATCAGAGCAACTCATGTTATTTCAGGGTGTTTCACACAGTTGTTTTTCTTCTGCTATTAGTATTTTTCTTTTTTTTTTCTCCCTTTTCTCTTCCTTTCTTTCCCAGAGTAGAACAAATACAGTGAGACTGGCAGAAAATTGGCAAGCTTCAGCAATCCAGAGGCAGTGATTTTTTTTCTAAGTATCTTAATGGACTCTGTATTTTTTTTATTGTTTTCTCAGCCTGCAGGTTGTTTGAATATTTAAAAAAGAGCGAGACAATTCATCAAACCCCCTCCTTCCTCCTCTTACCAGTCCCTTTTAGAAAGTCCATGAACCTACAAGAACTCTTCTGAGTTATCCATATTTCAGAAGTCTGCTGGGTTGGTCACAGGCATTAATGAAGGAGGTGGAATTATCCTCCAGGCTAAGTTTTGGACAAAAACATTTACATATAAACCAGACTCACCTACATCAGCACCCTTGCAGCACTCCTGCTGTCCCTCCATCCTTCTCCTTGATTTTTTTCCCCCCTGGAATATTCTGTTTTCCAGTTAAATCTCCTCCAGGTCCCTGCTCCCTGCAGACCTTGTTTTTTTTTTTGGTTGGTTTTTTTTTTTTTTTTTTTTTTTTTTTTTTTTTTTTTTTTTTGTGTTTTTTTTTTTTTTTTTTTTTTTTTTTTTTTTTTTTTTTTTTTTTTAGGAGCAATGTTTTTATTTCCTTCCTGTTTTTAACGCCTTTCTCTCTGGTGAGTCTGAGTCAATACACTATTTTTTTTTTGGTGATGAATAAACTTTGCTGGCTCAGTTTATCCTTGTGAAAGATTTTAACAACCTGCCAAGCACTCTCTGCCTTACTTCTGTGGCTCCAGTCTGACTTCTTGTGGTCCTACAACACCCATAGGTTGCTCTCAGCTCCATCCTGTAAATCCACATTGGGATTCCTCAGCCTGTAGTGACTCTCATTTTCTGTGTCTCTCCTACCATGGCACAGAAACTGCTGGAAAATAGGTTTTAACCTTCAAAATGAGCATTCAGAATTGTCTGTAGGTGTAAGATGATGAGGCAAAACATTCACCAGGGGCAGTAATTTGCTCCTGCTCCTCACTGGGCCTCCTGATGATCCAAAATCCAGGGCAGAGGACGAGTCTCCTGCTGGAATGAGCTTCCTGATCTCAGCTCATCTCACAGAAGTGCATTCAGCATTACGGTGTGGACTTAAATAAACAACACACAGCTCAAAGGGAAACCCTTCATGTGATGAAGATCCACTGAATGACTAATTTGATTTAAAACGAGGCCTCAGAGCCATCCTTCAAGAGGCTCTGTGCCAATATTTCCAAGGAGCCTGGATTTTTCTGTCTCTAACTGCTCTGCACAGGTCAATACTGCCACAGACTCTTCAGGAGAGGGGCTGAGCTGTATCCAGGCTGTGGGATGTTCAGCACTAACACAAAATTATAGATTATTCAAGGTTGTCAAGCTCTCTGTGGCCTACAGAGCAAGGGTGCAGAGTATCCATGTTTTTGGCTCCTCCTTGGGCATCATCAACCGTCTGAATTGAACCCCTGGATTGAGGATCTCCTGACCCACAGCTCAAATGGTCTGGGACACTGCTGGTGCCATAAAAATATTGCCAAGGTCCATCACAACCCCCATCCTTTCATCTCATCTTCCAGACCCGCATTAAACTCTGACGCAAGGATCAGGAACCCCTAAACCTTCCTTACTTTGCCACTTAAACCCTTCTGTTCTGGGTGCAGCTCATTGGGAAGCTCACTCACCTCTGACCCCTGAGGAAGCATTTGAGAGGCAGAAACGCTGCAGTGAAAATCCCAACACCAAGCTGAGCTCCTGGAATTTATTTTCCAAGTCTGAAAGTGACAACTTCTTGGCCTTGAAGATTTTTCACGAGCGCCAGAATAATCCGGAGGGAGAGATTTTCTTCTCCTTTCTCAGACCGTGGGATAATTAGCAGATTTTAATGACTGCTTGAGAAAGCTGGGTAATGAGCTATTAAAAACACCTCTCACCCCCTCCCCCTTACCCAGTCCCTAAATGAAAGCCCCAAAACAGTTGGTCATCGTTCTGACTGTGTGCGTCTTAAAGATATTTTTCTTTCCAAGCTAATTGTGGCTGTTTGGTATTATTTGCTGGGGAAAACTCCGGTTGGGAATGCAGCAGGATGAAAAATGGCCTGTTCTGCTTCCACAGAAGTGTGAAGTACAGCCAGAGCGTGGTGCAGGGATCGTAGAATCCTTTAGGTTGGAAAAGGCCCTTAAGGCTGAGTCCAACCATTAATCTAACACTGCTACTGACATTAACTGCTAATTTAACCCTACTCCTGACCCACTCACGAGAAATCCTTGGCTCTCTGCTGGCCTCTCGAAGTCCAGATGTGTCCTGTGAGCCAAATTCCTGCTGATTCCACGTGGCAGCGCCAGAGCTGGGACCGTTTGGTGCCACGACCTCTTGTTTTTAGAGCCGTTTTCACACTTGGTTTAGTGACACCTTGTCACACAGGCCGCTCTGCCTGGCCTTCCTTGGGGTGTTCTCTTCAGGTAACAGGAAGAAATTCTTCCATGGGAGGGTGGGGAGGCTTTGGCACAGGTTCCCAGAGAAGCTGTGGCTGCCCCATCCCTGGAAGTGTCCAAGGCCAGCTTGGATGGGACTTGGAGCAGCCTGGGCTAGTGGAAGTTGTTGCTGCAGATTTTGGAAGATCTTTAAGGTCCCTTCCAGCCCAGTCCTGTGGTTCCTTGTGAGCGTGTTGAGGTGAAGGGAGGACACGGCCAGGGTGGTCCGTGCTTCCCACGTGTGTGTCCTGCGTGACAGGGCCGGAGATCGCCCTCGGTGCCGCCCGTCTGCTCCTGGAGACACTGACAACTGTTCCTGCTCTCTCCAGCCGAGGTGGACAGCCTTGCAGAGCGAAATAGCTCCACGCCCTCTGGCTGTGATCTCTGATGCTCTCTTAGCTCGGCTCTCAGCATGTTCTCCCCTCATTAGTTCTCCTTGCCTCTTCTCGGGGCTGTTTTCCTCCCTCTTCCCTTCTCCCCCGATGTGAAGTGGTTTCAGAGGGACAAAATGTCAGCGTGAGGAGACTGAGGCCCCTTTTTGTTTTCGAGGTGACGTCTTCTCCTGTCACTCGCCATTCCCTTCAGGAGCACTGAGGTTGTGCAGCCCATGGATCTGGGGTGGCAGCTCCTGCTCAGGGGCTGTTCTCTCCCCATCTGCTCCCGCCACAAATCCTGCCCTGCCACGCCAGGGAAAGAGCCTCTTCCCTGTTTTTGGGGTTGTGCTGACCTGTTCCACCTCTTTCATGAGGACAAAGGACCTCAATGTGACAGAAATCAAAGCACGTGGGGGTTTTTTAGGGATTGATAAACGACAGGGTTTGTTCATGGCTGAGTCCATCTCCTCCAGCCCTGGCATCAGCTGCAGAGAGGTTCCACATTGGCTCCTTCCTTTGGTGCTGGTGAGCATGAGCTGGAGTCTCAGCTGGAGTAACTGCTGTCGCCCCAGTGACTTTTCACAGGGTGGTTTGGGTGTTGCTTCTCCCCAGCTCCCATTCAGCAAACAAGAAACCTGGAGAAATTAAGTCCTCCTACGTGGCTGATTTCCTTTTCCAACCCCTCATGTGCAGCCCTCTGATCTCACAGTCTGTTGTTATGGAAATAATACAATTACAGTCACTGTGAGTAACGAGGAGACACAGTCTGCCAGAGGGAAGTAAAGGAGACCAGTTTTCCAAGGTTTCCTTAAGTATTTGGTGAGAGGAAGAGGAGGGAGAGACACAGGTGCCACAGGGCAGACCTGTATTGGTTTCCAGCTCTTTCCTCCAAGCATTCACGCCACGTTTTTGCTCTTCTGTAGATAATGACCAAACCTTGGTCAGTATGTTCACTGCTGCTCTCTGCTTGGCTAATTAATATTTCTTAATCAAGCCAGTGGAGGTGGACAGCTTTTCAAAACAAAGCAGGTCCCCAGCCTGCAGCTGTGGGCTCTGATGCTTTTCAGCTCTGTCTCTTGATGTATTTCTTCATTCATTAGTGCTGCCTTGGTCTTCAGGTGGCTGCTGGCACCTCCTGCTGTCATCCTTCCCTTGCACTTCCATCCTCCTCTTACACTTCCATCCTCCTCTTCCACTTTCATCCCTCCCTTCCACTTCCATCCTTCCCTTCCGCTTCCATCTTTCCCTTCCGCTTCCATCCTTCCATTCCAATTCCATCCTCCCCTTCCAATTCCATCCTGCCCTTCCAATTCCATCCTTCCATTCCAATTCCATCCTCCCCTTCCAATTCCATCCTGCCCTTCCAATTCCATCTTTCCCTTCTACTTCCATCCTCCCCATCCACTTCCATCCTTCCATTCCAATCCCATCCTCCCATTCCAATTCCATCCTCCCCTTCCACTTCCATCCTCCTCTTCCACTTCCATCCTCCCCTTCCTCACCACTGCTTCCATCAGCTGCTCTCACAGGTACCTGCTCCTAAGCTGGCTCCTCTCACAGAGTTTCCAGCTGTCCACTCGTGCAAACCTCTGGAATTTCTTCTTTCAGACCATGGTGCCACGAGTGGTCTGTGGTGAGGTGATGCCTGAGGTCCTGTGGGGGAGGATGGATTGAGAAGCCCTATGGAGCCCAGGTGCTGCTGACCTTTCCAGACATTGGTGCATTTGCAAAGACAGTGTAAAAAGAGACGTGAAACAATGAGGGGTGAGGCAGAGAGGAGGAGGTGGAGGCTCTGTTTGAGTGTTGGTTATCAAGTCTGTAGGATTTAGGGGGAAGAAGTATTTTTCTTTCCTGTGCCTTTGTTCTAGAAGTCTTTGAACAGTGAAGATGAAACCTTAATTTTAACTGTCTTAGGGACAAGGGAGTATTGCTGTCTCTGGGAGCATCTGACTTGGGGTGATCACTGATTTCTCTGAAGATGAAAATGTTCTTTTCTTTAAACTATTTGCTGTCAAGCAAGGGCTTGAATGGCTCCGACTGCTCAGGCCTCGGGCAGTGACCCATTCCTGGGGCCAGATTGCAAATGACTCTGTGCTGTTCGATCCGACAGCATCCATTCCTCTCTCCTCCTTCCACCCAAAAAAAGTGCTTCAGGGAGAGAAAGACGGGGAGAAACAGAGTGGAAGCTCTGGAAGGCTTGTCTCAGTTCCCAGCAGTCACATTGCTCTCGTCAGAGCCAGCCGAGTGGAACTGGTGACACTCACCAGAAGAGCTGCTCTAAATTAAGCAAAGCTGCAGAAACTTTGTAAAAAAACCCACGAGCTGATGGCTCCAGGCTGCAGCAGGGAGAGGTGACAAGTGTGGTTTGTCCCGTGGAGGAAACCAGCGTGGGGCAGAGCCCTCTGGAATGGCTGTGCTGAGATCTGCATCCTGTAGGCCTTCCACAGGTCTCCCAGTTTGTTGGAAAAGCAGGTGCTCTATCCCTGGAAGTGTTCAGGACCAAGCTGGAGCTGGGCTTTGAGCAGCCTGGTGGAGTGGGAGGTGTCCCTGCCTGTGGAAGTGGGGTTGGAATGAGATGATCATTGAGGCCCCTTCCCACCCAAACCACTCTGGGATTCCCTGGTGTCCTCTGGGCCAGTGTGAGGAGCAGGGACCTCACTGGGAGTTGAACAAGAAGCTGACAAATGTATGGGTACAAAACAAGTAGAGGAAGAGTTGTTGAGGTTTTGTTCAGGGAATTTTTCTTGGTTTTGAGTGTCCCATCCTTTATAGCAGTGAGGATATTTACCCTGCTCTGGATAACAGGACAGAGATGGGCTGGGATGGATGCTCATCCCATTTACATCTTTTTTATACCCATTTTACAGCACCAGGCAGAGTAAGGAAGCTTTAATGTGAATTGTAGTCCCTGTTTTCCCTATCTGAACAAACGCAGGTGTTTTACACATTGTCTGACTCCCTAAGAATCCCTCTAGAGGGAAGGAAGAGGTTGAATTTTCCAGGCAGGTTACACTGCTCTGTGGTTTCCTTGCTCTGTGGAAACACATTATGTTTATTTTTGATGATTTCTTCTTGATTATGATGTCATTTGATGATTTCTCCTTAGGCTCTCACACAGTTGTTGGGGATACTTTGAGGTTTTTCCCAACCTTAACAATTCTGTGATGCTGTGACCAGGTGATTTGGTTTGTAGGCACTGAGGGCAGGGAAGGATAACTTGGAGTGTCCCAGCAAATTGCAGTCTCATTTTCCTTGTTCTGCTTCCCCTCTTCCCAGCTAGAAAGGAATCTCTCTTGTGTGCAAGGTTTATCATGCACTGGCTGTGTCTCATCCTGGAGAAAACCACTACCACTTGTGACTTGGGGGATGTTTCAAGATAAAAGAGCCCTGTAAGAAAATGCTTTTACTGTTGAGTGTTTCATTATAATTATAATCTATTTTGAATCGTGTCTTACACCAAGAATTTAATCTAATTTTGATTATCCAGAGGATTTAAACCTCTTCAGCTCCTGTTTTTAACTTGCATAAATAAAACTCCTATCTCCCTTAACTCATATTCCCCAGCAAACCTCCTGCTAGGGAGAAGTTTCTTTATTGTACCCCATTTCCAGAACCATTGGCGTGAGGATATTGTGCAGAGTGTAACAGACCAAACACAGAGGTTTGGATAACTTTTCCCTCAAAGAAAAAGCTCCCCCATGGCTTTTTTTTTCTGTTGTTGGGGAAAGCACTTTATCTTGCTGATATACTGCATTACCCAGGGTGCCACCTTTAATTCCTACAGATTGCTTAAAGGAGGATCCTAAATATTCCTCCCTTAAGGGGCTCTTGCCAAGCTCAGTGCAGCCCTAAGTGTGCAGTGAAAAAGTGGGGTGGGAAATGAGAGTCAGGAAGGACCTGAGCCAGTTGCTGGTTTCCTTATTAACAATTAAAGTTTGAGGCAGCATTGAAGAGGGATGTGGTTGTCTCTGTCTGAGACAGAAAATTGTTTCTCGTTTCTGATGGATCCTGCCAGTCTTTGCCAAGGACACGGCTGCTGTGGCTTACCTGGAAAAACTGCTGCAGCCAGCATGGATTTTAACTGTAAATGCCTGGGTAATGCTGCATCCAGGACGTGGAGGTGTGGGGTGAATATATTTGGACTGCTCTGCTCAGGTCCCAACTTCCAGAGTTTGACTGTTCCACCAATAACCCTCCTGCCACAAAGGTTTGTGTTCCATTTACTGGAAAACCACCTGACAATGCTAAAGAAATCTCTTCTGGTGTCCACCACCCTTGACAGGCACCATAAAATATTGAATGCAACCATGATAATTATGTGTCTAATTTATTATTTAGCGGTGTGCATTTCCACTGGATAGAACCAGCATAAAGACAATTGTGGTGGGTAGAATAACAATAAGTATATGATCTTCTAAATGTCTAATGTGGGTTTAGCCATGGTGATTCCAGACTGGTGGAACGAGTGTGTCAAATCTTCAAGAAGAGGCAAAAAAATCTTCTTCATCTCCAGATATCACCCAAAACAAATGGGCCTCCAGTTTCCTATAGAAATCTCTTCATGGGATCTGAAAAGAAACAGCAAAATCCCGGTTAAATACTAGTTAGACACAATTATTGTTCTTCCTTTAATCTAATTAAGCCTTCAATTTAGTGAGAAAAGCAATTAGCATCTGAAAAGCCGAGAGGGGTGGTAGAAACAGTGGAGGAGGCAGGTCCCACACAGTGGGAGAGAGGGAAAAATGCTCTCAGTACCAGCGCAGAAGGGAGATGCCATCACTGTATATGGCCATAAACCCAATGGCTCTGTGCAGCCCATGGTCCTTAATTTCAGAGAAAACAGGAATTTTAGTTCCCCAAATTGATTTTGGAAATATTTTGTGAATTTACAGTAAAGGCCAGCAATGAAAAAAAAAAATCTCAGAGAAGGTTTTTTTTTATTTTTTTAAATGAAAATGTGTTCCTCCCATCAATTCTGTTCGTGATCTTTTTTAGTTCATTTTTGTGGTAGAGTTGTGGTTTTGTGCTAACTCTGTAGTTTCCATGAGGACGTTTGGTTCTTTGGATGAAATGTGCTGTGTTTTGGAATGATCCTGCATGGAATGATCCAGGGGTTTGCATGGATATCTTGTAGAGCAGTTACAACAGAGTTTGAGCTCCTTCCCAGAGAAACAAGGCGAGAATGGAAAGTGCCAAGGTCTGGTTTCATTTGTGATTTGTTGGCGTGTGGAAAGTTTGAAAGTTGGAAAGATGGAAGAAGTGATCGCACTGGAGGGAGTGCTGGGCTGCTTGGGAGCTGGGGGCACGGATTGGGGGAATGCTGCCACCAAGGCAAGGTCTTCACTCCACACAGCTTTTAATTATTTAATTGTGTCTGCATAAAATCCAGCATGGGACAATATAGGTAGTAGAAGTGTAGAGATGTTGGGAGATTTTTTTTTTAAGTGTGGTAGTTGTAGGAAAATACAGTTGGAGACTCAGAAATGGTGAAAGGAATAAGCAGTTAAGACTAGGAAAGAAAAAAATTTGGAGGGAGGGGTCGAGAGGCAGAAGAACCACACTTGGGGATATTATTGCAAGTGTCTTAATTCCAGGACATGAATGCAGTGATTCCAAAGGTGTTTTGAGAAAATATTGCTGCACAGGGACGCTGTTGAGAGATGTGACCCAAATCTATATTAGCTGCATCCACAGAGGGATGTGGAGTTACCCTAGCGAAGACAGGATCCATGGGATGGCACTGAGGGATGTGCTGGCCAGGCAGCGAAGAGCTGCCGTAAAAACTGCCAAAACGTGAGCCCAGCTCAGCAGTAAGAGGATCCCAGCCTGGAAAGTGCTGGGATGGGATTATATCGAGTGCTTTCCACACACAAATGTATTTCAGAAAGTGTCACAGAAGTAATTGAAAAACATCAATAACCATTGATAAAAACACAGGACTGGACACGCCTGGTGGAACCTCTGTCCGCAGGAAGCCAGGAGTGAGGATCCATAAAGGATTGAAATGAATTGTTATTCCCTTGCCACTTAAATGAGAGTCACGGGAAAGTTGCTGATTTTTGCATGAAAAGATGACCTTGTCCTGCAACCAGATAAATCTCTAAAGTCTTCCCACCCGTTGGAATTGCTTTATTGGAATTGTGTGAGGAATTTATTTGCTCCTCAGTCAGGCAGGTTTGCTGGAAGCAGCGCGCTTAGCTGAAGTTAGGAATCCCAAAGCATTAATTTTCCTCTAACCTTTAAGCTAAAGGCTGGGTTAGCATTTGGACAGGAGCCTTAAAACCCCAAAGTGGCAGAAGTGGGAGCAGTGGAACAATGGGGTGCATGGTATTTTCTGGAATGTGCTGACGTTTTGGCAGGAGGCTAAGCTTGAGTTGTCGAAGTTTTAGTCCCGACTTCCTTGTGGTTGTTTTTAATGGACAGTGCCCCACAGCCCAAACCAGCAGACTGAGGTTATGGACCTCAGTGTCCTGGCCAAGTCCAGTGTAGGCCTTCAAAACAACTTGAGTGGGATTAACTGTTCTGTGGGCATTTTCAGAGTTCTTGGATTTACAGACTATTTTCCTATTAGGACTGCCATGTGCAGTGTTTTCCTCATAGTATCTATGGATTTCTTTACTTTTTTCTCGCCGTTTTATGTGGCTAGAGAAGGTGCCTGTGGACCAGAGACTAAAAAAACACATAAATCCTAATATTCTACAGATCTTCAGGTGTTGAGTAGGAAGGAGTATTAAGCAGATCCTCTAGAGATGATGTGAAGGGTTTTAAGACCCCCTGTGGAAACCTCTCTGGGAGAATTTGTCTTTGTCTTCATGTAAACCAGGGGAAATTTGGAATCCTTCTAAGAGACTTAGTCTAAGGTCTTCACTACATGACCACTTTTCTCTTTTTCTGAGGTTTTCTATCCATGGCTGAGAAGGGAAGAGTTAGGACAAAGCTGTAGGAAGGGAAAGGAGACATGGAAGGAGTGGATGTGCACTTTAGAATCATGGAATGGCTTGGGTTGGGAGAGGCCTTAAAGATCATCAAATTCCAGCCCCCTGCCATGGGCAGAGACACCTCTCACTACCCCAGGCTGCTTTAAACCTTGTCCAACCTTGAACACTTCCAGGAATGGGGCAGCTACAACTTCTCTGGACAATCCTCACAGGGAAAAATTTCTTCCTAATATCTAATCTAAATCATCCCTGTTTCCCAGGTGGACATTGCATGGGTAGGCAGAGGTTGGGAAGGCTGTAAAGATTCAGGGATGTTGGATGACTTGTGCAGTTGCAGAGAGAAAAAAGCTGTGCATCAGGATTAGGAAAGTAGGTGCAGGAATGTTATGGGATGGGGAATAAGGATTCCCTTGTTTCACCCTGGCACATGAAGTGAGGAAACGTCCTGACACTGCTTTGTTGTGGGAAGCAAAGTGGGACATTAAACTTGGGACAAAGCAAGCAGGAGGAGAGCCACTTGGACCCCATGGGAAGGTGGGGCTGCAGGAGGATGAATCCTCGGGCCAGGAGCTCTGCTAGGACTGGGCTCTGTTGTCTTCTCATGCGTAACAAAACATTTTGGCTGTCTCTGATGCTGTGCTACTGATTCCTGCCTGTCAAACCCCTGTCTGATCACTGAGCAACATTTGGAGCTCCTGTTTCTGCCCTCACCCTTCCCATAAATTTTGGATTTACTGGATTTATTCAGCCTCCATCTCAAATGTCCAAACTGCTTTGGTGCCTGATTGTTGTCTGGTAGTGGCTGCTGGTCCCTCCCAGAGCTCTGATCTTTTTTTTTGGCCATTTCCATCCCCCATCCAGCAATGGGTCAGCTGGTAGAGACAGAGGATTCCTTTAGGAATCTCTGTGTCTGTGATGGGAACTGTGTCTGCACTCAGATCTCCTGTGGGTTGGTCAGTGGAACAGAGTGTTGTTTGCAAGTGGTGTTTCCTCAGATAATTTTTTTTAATGTTTCTGCTTAGTCCACAGTGGAATCCCCACATTTCTCCCTTTTCTCTCAGATGTATTTGATCAGAGGCTTTCATGTAACTGCTGGGAAATGTCTCCCTCACCAAAATGCCTCTGTTCTTGAAAGCATTTTTTGCAGGATTTAACACAGAAGATTCCTGCATTGAGCCATAGTCCTGGTGGTCCTGGGAGGGACCCGGATTCTGCTGAGATTTCTGCTCTTGCTTTCACCTGGCAATGCCACCTCTGTGCCCTGAAAGCTCAAGGTAAAGCACCGACCTCACCTGGGACAAGGTCTGCACTCAGAGTTGTGTCCTTTGCCCCAGCAGTGTCTCCTCTTCACCTTTGTGGGGAGGGTGTAAAAGCACCTGGTGAAGCTCTTTAAAGGCATCTCCAGTGCCTGGAATGTTTTAAATCAGTTCCTTCCCTGGGTGTTAGCAGTGAGGATCTCAGCCCCTGTGTTCTGAGCATTTTTGGAGGGTTTTCCTCTGACCTTTACAGACCTCAGAGCACCCTGCAGGGACTGGATTCAAGAGTGGCTGAAGTCCCCTGTCCTCTGCCAGCAGCCTGCCCTGAGGACCAGTTTCATGGGTGGCATTTGCAAATCCAGCAGAAAATCCCAAACCGTGTGAGCAAGGAAGAGAGGAAAGCCAGGTCTCCATTAATCCCGCTTAAAGGAAATCTGGGTCTGGATGAGGATGCAGCTGCAAATTCCCCACTGAGCTGAGTTTGGGTTGTGGGTGACGCTCCTGCAGTGTCATAGTACTCAGAAAATGAGAACTGGGAGTGGAATGGGAACTGGATCCTGGGTTCACTTGGGATGAAAAGGCAGCACAGATATGTAAATCCTCAGTAATACTGATGTGGGTAATGCCAAAGACAACCTGTCCATCCCTGACCACTGTGCTGTGAGCCAGGCTCAGCGAGATTTAATGAGATGAGACTTCACCCTGAACCTGATGCTGGAGACAAACCCAGTTTTATTTCCAGTCTTCCAAAGCTGCTGCAGCTCTGCCTCAGCTCCCTGATGGCAGATTCCTGCTGGTGCCATACGGAGGAGTCGCGCAGAATTAAGCAACAAACTTTTCATTTTAACCAACTTCTGGCCTGAGGAGTTCTGTACCTACACTGAGGTCCTGGAGGATGTTAAAAAATAGCTAAATGCTGTAACTCTGTGCAGAGGGGCTCATCCTCAGCTGTGCCATGGAATCACAGAATATCCTGGGATAGAAGTGAGCCACAAGGTTCATTGAGTCCAAGTCCTGCACAGGCACCCCAAAATCCCACCCTGCCCCTGGGAGAGCTGTCCAAATTCTGCTGGAGCTCTGGCAGCCTCGGGGCTGTGCCCATTCCCTGGGGATCCTGTTCAGTGCCCCACCACCCTCTGGGGGAAGAACCTTTTCCTGATACCCAGCTGAAATCTCTCCCAACACAGCTTCATGCCATTCCCTCTGGTCCTGTCATCTCAGTGACACTTGGATGCACACCAGGGATTGTCTCTGCTAAAATCCAGAGGATGTTTCTCTATTGAGCACCCTCATTGCTGTTTCACAACCTGCTTTTTATCTTATCTTCGGAAGTTCCAGTTTGTCAATTTTTTTTAGTTTCTTTTTTCTTTTTTTTTTTTTTTCCCCTCTACACCTCTAAGCAATTCTAGAGAGCAAGAGGGATAAGGGGACTAAAGCTGGTGGCTTGGGACTTGATAAATATTTTTCCTCTGGAAGATGTAGTGTTTGCAGAAGGTGTGTGATTGATTCCGCTGGTCACTTAATTGAAGCAAAATGAAAAGCGAATTTCCAATAAGCTAAACCATTATTCATCCCAGATCTCAAACCTGCACCCAGGCAGCCCTCAGCAAACCTCGGGCTCTGTGTGAGTTATCAGTGGAAGGCTTGGGAGGATCTCTCTCTTTTCCATTCCTGTGCACTGGAGGTGACTGTGGGTGCTGCCAGGGCATCACAACATAAAAACTCTGCCCAGGATTTTCATTCGGCTCTGGAAGGTGCTGTGAACACTCGGATATTGCTGTGACAGGAGGTCCAATAAACATCCCAGGAGATGGATGGCTGCAGGGGAAAGGGGAGTTGGAGTCCACTCACTCTGTTCCTTGGCATCTTGGGAGAAGTTTTGCTTGTGCCTGGTCAGAGTTTCAGTGTTAACTTCAGCCGAGCTGGGGACTGGCTGCTGGGTTTGCAGCGCAGTGAAATGAGATGAATAAAAAAGACAAGCGTGGCACTTAATTGCAGCTCCTCCTGGAACCAAATCTGTCAACCTTTAAACAGTGACATGACAGCAGACAACACAATACTCCACGCAGATGCAGCTGGGATGGGTAAAACATGCAGGCAGAAGCTGGATTGGTTTTTATTTCCATTTGCAGTCAGCCTGGAGTCTGGGAAGGCTGTAGGCAGCACATCCCACGTCCTGCCAGGCACTGAGTGCCAAGTCTACCTGGCCAGGACCCAGAACTGCTCCTCCTGAATTGTGTCATGAGAGAGGAGCTGGTGAGGAGACAGGGTGACCAGGGCTTGCCAGGAATGCGGCAGGAGGTTTATGCAGCCAGGTAAAATGTTACTGAAGGATTCCACAGCCCTGGAAGTGGCCAAGGCCAGGTTGGATGGGGCTTTGAGCAACCTGGGATAGTGGGAGGTGTCCTTGCCTCTGGCAGGGGATTGGAACTGGATGATCTTGAAGGCTCCTCCTGACCCAAATCCTTCTCTATAATTCTGTTATATGGTTTGATGATTAGTGTTAATAGAGAGGTGTCCTCTCTGGGGGGAGATTCTGGGCAGCAAAGGATGGGCTGCTCTTGTTGAGCAGCTGCAGTTCCATGTCAAAGCCCAGTATAATCCCTTCAGAAGTCCTGCTGCCGTGCATGTGGGCAGGGTGGTAACTTGTTAGGAATATGATAGGAGTTTGGGGACTAAAGTTTAATATATAGCTTCTATAAAATATAATAATTGTGGCCTCCACATGTGCAAGCCAACCCTCACACATGGTTTGGATTAGTGCTGGGGGTGGGTGTAGTGACGGTGTTGGAGAAGCAGAGCACCTTCAGCACTAACATCACGTCTCCTGAGCTAAAATGGGATCCCAGCAGCCTTAAAAAATGGGATATTCATCTTTATTCAGAGCCAAACATGAGTAAGGAACGTAATCCCAAGTCCTGATGCAGAGATAATGGGTGCAGAAGGGAAATCTTTGAGCTGGATGGGGATCCCACAGTTAAAAAACCCAGCCTGCAGCAGTGTGTTAGTGATGGCATTTCTTATTGTGGCAAATGGATTGTATAGAGAAATCAAAGCAAATGCAGAGCCTGAATTGCTCACAGAATTAAGGTTTGCCTTCAATGCAGGACTGAATTTCTGGGGCTGGCTTTTGTCGTGCTTCCTTTGGCAACCACCCCTGCTCCTCTTTCCCTTTTTCCCTGTAGCATTCCAGTTCAGACTGCCAGGACATCCCACCCCAGGCCAGCAGGGCTGAATTGCCCAGACCTGCACCTTGCCAAGCCCTTCTAACCAGAGTCAGAGGAGCTCAGGGAGCCCAGGGGACACGGCCCAGGGATCAGCTGTAACCATGGGCCGTGTGGCAGCAGCATTACACAACTCTGGCTGATCCAACTAACTTCACTCTTTGGTGCTCATCAGCTGCCCTCTATTAATGTAAAAATGTATGTAAAAACATAATGTAAAAACACACAATGGCAGGAGAGCTTTGTTTGGGAGTGGGTGGGGATGTGTTTTATTAAAATAAGCAGGTCCTGCTGAGTTCTAATTCCACGAATTCATCCCAGTGGTGCCTGAGACAGGTGAGCTGCTCGAATGCTTTGCCATCCATGACCCTGGAGACTATTTTTGGGGAACAGCACAGGTTTCTCACAGTGCTCCAGAGAGATGCTCTGTTTTAGGAGGTTAGAAACTGAAGGATGGATCATGAAGCTCATGTGAGCCCATGCAGGTGTAATCAGAGGGTACAGCCCACACCATGTGTGATTTTATGTCAATTCATATTTTGTTGCATCCATAATATTTGTGTGGTGACTTGCAGGGGTTTTTTTTTGGTTTTTTTTTTTTTT